>JAQGAP010002908.1:0-13741 GCA_034697805.1 Orchesella bifasciata | reverse complement strand
TCCACTAGAACAATTTTGGAGTATTCCTTCCTCCTCAAGAATGCTGAGGATGAAGCCAAAATATTTTCTGAAATTGGTCTGGAACTTCATCTCTTGAAACAATTCATTTTCGCAGAAAATCTGGTGAGGTACTGGATTCCATCCTGAGTCATAGAGCGCCCGAATAAAGTAGAGGTAACACATTTCCTTTAGCTTCTCAAACGTGTCAGTTATGTGGGGCTCGGGGGTGTTATAAACATTTTGGATTTTCGCTTCAAATTCGTCATCATAAAATTTTCCAGCTGCTGGTTCAGGATCGAATCGTTTTTCAGCGGAATTTGGCGTGGATTTCCAGACTTGTTCCCACATGTCTGGGAGTAAAGTATTTTGTTGCTCTACAACAGCTTCGATGGCTTTGAGAGTTGTATCAATAAATTCAACAGAGGACATGATTGCTAAAGGCTTTCCTGTGGAATCTACCAAAATGGCTGAGTCAATCAAAGTGGAATTGTTTCCTTCCGAAGAGGGAGAGCTGAAAGCGTGGATGTAGAGCTCAGAAGAATCCGTTCCAGAAAGCCAAACGAATTTTCCAATTTTGATGGGAACGTAGAGCTTCCTTTTGATGTTAGCTGTGTGTCGCAGCATCATCACGGACTGGATCATAGCGTCGAGCACAACTGGGTGGAAAATGTAGCGGCTTTGGGAATTTTCCTCGGCAGATGGAACTTTCACTTTGGCAAGAAGAGTTTGGGAATCCTCCTTCCTCCATAATGATTCAATGCTCCTAAAAGTTGGACCGAACTTCAAGCCAACTGAAGCCAACTTATCGTAAACTTCAGTGAGTAACGCGCCGTCGTTACATGGCTCGGAAATGGTTTCCTTAAAGATTTTCACATCGAATGGAACACTTTTCTCTTCAGTGGATGGCAAAGGAGAGAAAGTAGCTTGAGCGTGGGAGAGCCACTTGGTTGTTTCAGATTCTAATTTGTGGAATATTTTAATACTGAGGTCATTCCAGTCTAGTTCATTATCTTTGAAGGTATTCATATCCACAATGGTTTGAACTTGACAAGTTTTTGATTCTTGGAGAACGAGTGGCGCTTGGATGGAAAGGTTTTCAACTTTCATAGGACGAGTTGGAGGTGGTAAAAAGTCGGTTGAACCTTCAATAGTTGCCAAACCAGCTGCAAGACACATTTCCAGGTAGCCTGCTCCAGGAAAGATGACATTCTCTCCGATAGCGTGGTCCTTCACGTATTCCAAGGCTCTAAGGTTCAACCCGCTTTGGAAGAGTTTGGTTGAAGAAGCGTTTTGAATGACGGTGCCAACAAGAGGATGAATCGTGGAGCCACTGACGGCCAGCAAATCAGGCCAAAACTTCTTTCCAATAAAAGGATAGTGGGGAAGGCTCACTTTCTTTCTGTTGTAGAATTGGTCAAAGCCTTTCCAATCAATTTCTAATCCTTTTACATATAGTTTTCCAACTGTGGTTAGCAAAGTTTCCCATTCATTCTCGTTTTTCTTGAGTGAAGGCAAGCAGGTCAGTTGTGTGTCATTGTTCATCATTGTCAGCGCTGCGAGAACTGGTTGAGGACCAATTTCAATGAATGTTTGGCATCCTAATTCAACTGCTTTCTTGCTAGCATCCATAAACAACACTCTTTCTCTTGTGTGCTGAACCCAATATTGGGCATCCACTTGCTCGACATCAACGACGTTTCCCCGCATTCCAGAAATATATTGACAATCATTTCCATCCAATTTTGTCACAAGTTTCGCTACGCTTTTATATTCCCTCAGCATTGGATCCATGTGTTTGGAGTGGAATGCGTGAGTGGCTTCAAGGACAATGCATTTTAAGCCCGAACTCTTGCAAACTTCAGAAAATTCAAGGACCACCTCAGTGTCACCAGCAACAACAGTTTGTTCAGGCGAGTTAACAGCAGCGTAGTCAAGCACCTTGTTTTTGTCATTTCCAGCAAATTTCTTCATCAAAGTGTCTACCTGCTGCTTATCTGCTTTGATAACCAGCATTTTTCCACGAGGTAAATCGTCAATCAGTCGGCTTCTCTCAGCAACCAGTTTTATAGCGTCTTCAACAGTCAGAATGTCGGCACAAACGGCTGCAGCAAATTCTCCCAAGCTGTGTCCCACCGCAAAATCTGGCTTTACACCCCAACTTTCCCATAATTTCAAAAGTGCATATTCCACGCAGAAAATTGATGTTTGGCTGTAAATTGTTCTGCTAACTTCCGCTGACTTGGCTTCCGACCATAATACTTGAGTAATGTCAATGTTGTAGTTGTTTTTGAGTATTTTTTCGCAATATTCAAAATGCATTCGGAACACTGGACTCGTTTCGTAGAGCTGCTTTGCCATTCCGGGGTATTGTGAGCCTTGTCCGGTAAAGAGAAAGCAGACTTTGCCAATGGTTTCCTTTGATTCTTCTCCACGTTGAAATTTATTTTGTTCAATGTTCTTAATAGCGTCTTCTTTCGTTTTTGAGAGAATGATAGCTCTCTGGCTGAAATCAGCTCTGCCAATGTTGGATGTGTATGCCAAATCCTTGAAATCATCATGGTTTGCGTTGAAATGATCTATGTAGCTTTCTAGAAGAATATCGAGTGCTTCATCAGTTTTCGCTGTAATTTTCAAGATGTGCAATGGTCGTTCAAATGATGTTGTGCTGCTACATAAAGCATTCGTTGGGGTTTCTGGAGCTTCTTCCAGAATGACGTGAGCATCCGTTCCAGTAATTCCAAACGAACTCACTCCTGCATAACGTGGCAATCCCGCTTCTCTGTTCCATTTCACTGATTCCAGTGGGATTTTCGCAGGAACAGCTTCCAGATCAATGGCAGGATTCAGCGTCTCAAAATTTCGATGAGGTGGAATGATTTGATTATGCATGGCAAGCGCCACTTTCATAATCCCTGTGATTCCAGAGCAGGATTCAGTATGCCCCACATTCGTTTTCACAGAACCAATGAGTAAAGGTTCCTTTCTTTGGTTGGAATGATAAGCCTTCGCAATCGCAGCTACTTCCATAGGATCTCCCACAACTGTTCCTGTTCCGTGTGCTTCCACATAAGAAACATGAACTGGATCGAGCCTCGCATCCCTGAGAGCTTGTTTCATTGCTAAAGATTCACATTGGACTGTTGGCGTTCCCATGCTTTTGCTCACACCTTCTTGAGTCATTCCAGAGCCTCTAATTAGTGCCCATATCTTGTCTCCATCTCGTACAGCATCTGAAAGCCTCTTCAAAACGAGAACACCACACCCTTCACCTCTCGCAAATCCATCTGCCTTCGCATCAAAAGTTTTGCAATGTCCATCCGGAGCAAGAACCATTGGGATTTCATCCTGATCAAAAGGATGCAAAAGGAGATTGACTCCACAAGCAAGCGCCATGCTACTTTCTCTCCTCTGAAGACTCTTGCAAGCAAGGTGAACAGCAACCATAGCAGAAGAGCATCCACTCTCAGTTGCAATGGCCGGACCGGTTAGTCCCAACAAGTGAGAAATTCTTGCAGCTGCAGCTCCAATGGAATTTCCCATATACAATCTGTAAAACTCTTCTTGTCCAGCGTGCGCTAGAATATCTCCATAATCATTTGTCCAGCTTCCAATAAAAACTCCGGCTTCCGTTCCATAAATGGATTGTGGGTCAACTGCCGCGTCTTCCAAACCCTCCCAAACCAACTCGTGAAGAAGTCTGTGTTGAGGGTCCATGCAAATCATTTCTTTCGGGCTGATCCCAAAAAATTTGGCATCAAAATCATCCACTGGACCCTTCAAGAAGCCTGCATTTGTCTTTCTAAATTCAGGTTTGGCATTTCGACTGCATTGCTCCCTCAACCATCGAAACTCTGGTGGATTTCCTGTTGCGTCTTTCCCTTCTACCATAATGTTCCAGAATTCCTCAAGGTTGTTTGCACTCGGGTACCTACAGCTCATTCCCACGATGGCTATTGCCTCAGCGTTGTAATTGGCAGGGGCAAGGTCGCTCAAGGACGTCATGGATGAGATGGTTGGCTACAAATTAATTTTTTTATTGTAAAAACAAATCCCTAATTAAACTACTTGGATGAACTTCACTTTTCTTACCTTTGCCAAGGCCTCGAGCAAGGGCAGAACATCTTGGTCGTGAATATTTTTCCGGAACTGAAGTATTTCCTGCAAGTTTACTAGGTAAGCATCATTTATTTCATAATATATGGAAATTTTTCATATAAAAACATGCACAAACTTACTTGACCCACAAACCCAATGTTTTCCTGACTTATCTCACAGTTTGGTGTTTCTGTCATGTTCACAATGGAGATGTCCTTTTCAGAGCTGCAGTTTGTTAAAGGAAAAAGTCAAAAATTGAAATTAGTTGATTGCAGCTAAATAAAAGGAAAGCAAGTCGATGGCTCGTATTTTTGAAGCAATGCCTTATTTGCGTGCAAAACGACCTTGTTAAAAAAATTATGTATGCTCAAGCTCAAAACTTTTGTAAGATCAATATCACTGCTTTTTGTATTGGTAAACAAAGCTGCTAAATCTGGTTGGCTTTGCAACCCACGGTAAATTTCACACATGCTGGTTATATGGGCCTTCATTTATAGCTTATATCTCGACTCAAATGTCATTCCAGGCAAAAACCTGATTCAGATTGGATAATTGCATAATAAACCAGTTATTGAACAAAAACAGCCGGCACTTGAGTTCAATGGTTCGTTTTCCTTAAAGTATTTGATTGCGGAGTAAATTTCCAGTTGGTAACAACATTTTTGTTGATTCATAATTAAAATTGTAACATAAAAAGTCCATTAAGAGACATGCATAGGTATAATATGTACCTACCTAAGTAACATTCCATGTTGGGGTGAAATGAGACGATTGTATTTTTCCTCAATAAAACTACAGTTTGTGCTCTGATTACTGATCCAGTTCCTGAGGTAGGTGTCCACTGTAGTCCCATTTTTTGATTTGAGTCCCTCCATCAAATTCTGGAAGACTTGGAGGGAGGGACGGAGCACAAAAACTGAGGTATCTCCCTTCTCCGTCCAGATGAATTGCTGGAAATTGTCCTTGCCTTGGTCAAGCAATTCATCGCAATTTTTGACCACCTAAAAATCCATTTTTTAAAGTCATTTTTCGAGAGTTTTTTTTTTCATTTAAAAAATCACGGTTATTTTCTAACCAGCATGTTTGGCGACATAAAAACGCATTTGTCAAATGATTTGAGGGTGAGTGCAAAGAGCTTAACAAAATCTTCATTTTTCAACCCCACAGAATTGCGATCTTCCTCCAGATGAAACAAAAAGTCAAACCCGTAGTTGAGCGCTTCCTTCAACGCTTTTGACACTTTGCTGGAATAAATCACCGCAATTTTTCGGCTCGTCAACACTCTTCTCAGCGAGCAGCATAATGTTAACGCATTCGGAACATCCTCATCTGTTAAGGCGGATGTAAGCCAAACTTCCCCACAGATGCCTGACACAAATGCGCAAAACATAAAATCATAAAAATTTTCAAAACGTCGCAGAATGAAACATGTAGCACAGTGGCACAGAATTAAAATAATAAATGTAATTACCTTGCATCCTGCAAACTCCTGTTCTAAATGTATGTTCTCTATAGCGAGTTGGCCAGCTGAACTCAGTGAACTATAAGGGCCAACAATTGTGGTATTCTATAGGAACTGGCGAAAGTGTAGGTAACTGATTATGATTTTCGATTTCGAAGGGGGAGAAGTTGCGTAGCAGGTTTCTACTTTTCGAAGACAGACTTGAGGAGTAGAGAACAAAGCAGTTGAGAAGTGCTTGCAACCGAAAGGTTGAGAACAGACTGTGTCCTTGTTCCTTCTCCCCGTGCCAATTTATATCGAGCATGACCAAAAGCACTTGCCATGCACTGCGAGGACCAGACGAAAAGAGAGTAGTTTGCACCGCTATGCTTCTCTAGCGAAAGAATGCCAACTTTTAGAAAAGAAATGTGATGATGTCGATGACGACGGTGACGATGATGATGATGAGGTAACAAAATTAAAGAGCATGAAGTAGCCACAAACCCAACCAGCTTATCATTTCCTGTCCACACGCGAGTGTTAAACTTTGAAAGCTGCTACGACCATTCATTTTAGAGATGATTCTGGGCGCAATAACATGATACATGCAGGCTAGCAAATCGAGGAAAAAAACGTAAGGATTTTTAATTACTTTAGTCTACTCCACTTTGTGTAGGTTTGCTTGTGTTTCACTTAAGGGATGGGAAAGCGAGTCCCATTCAACTTAGAGAATAAAATAATGTGTATTTCTGTCCAAATTCGAATGCAAAGGGTTTTGAAGCAGCAAAATGGCTTATCTTTATGAGTGCTTTATGGAATGAATAAAAGGTCACAGTTTAGCCCCGATTCATCTAATTTTAAATTGTATTCGGCTACTTTTATCTACCAAGATAAGCGAAGCTGAAAAATGTGTAGGCTGGAAAAAGTACAAAACTCTCTTTGGGAAAATCCTCATGTTTTCAAAGGGTCAGCAGGGGCTTGGGCAAATCCAAATTCAACCGAGGTTATTACAACTGTCGGCTTAAAATGCTAAACTTTTCCGTCTGCTCTTCATAATTCCAAGCCAAAGTGAATTTTAAATCCGTCATAAAACTTGAGGCGAGGATGAATTTTTGTTGTAAATTTTTATCTTCAACTCCACCAAAAAATACCTGTTCCTCACCCAAACATGTTGTTCGTGAGACTGATGATGGCAGGCAAAACCCAAACCAATGATTAAAGGTAATGATGAACGAGAGGGAAGATGAGAGAAAGGGGAATTTTATTCAAACACCAGGCGATTGGGCCCAATGCCCAATTTATTTGTTTATTTATTCGGAGCGGTGAGCCAAAATCATAGGTCATGGCCAACTCCGAGTTGGAGAAGGCCGCAACCATATAATTTAGTTCTCCTAAAAATGCAGGTGGAATTTGATAATTTGATACTTTTCTAGAATCAATATTTTTAAAGAACTTTTGAGTTGATTACTTGAGAGAGTGAAACAAGCCAGGTAAAATTGTTTCAAGCTGTATCTGCCGAGGTACACAACCGATTACTTGGATATGTAATCCTCTTAAACATTTTGGAGTTTGGAATTTTAAAACCCTATGCATACAAATAAATTGTAAGCTGAAACCCCTCCTTCTCATTAGTGAAATATTATGCAAGTTTTGTCAGCCTGATTGTGATTGTGAGATAAGTATGCATAAGTCATACTCATGATGATTGGGGCACAAAAGGGCCAGGAATAAATGAAGCAAGATTAATGAGACAAGCTCAAGTCAGACCAGAGTCGGGATACGGAGGAGTGCACAGATACACGTGTGCACTAAAACCAAAATGACAGGTACCCATGCACTCATTTGCTAACTTTTAGGTTTTTCTGTAAAACATACAACTTTTGCATAATATTCACATGTGACAAGTTCTCTGCCCTGCAATACCCAAAATGGTTTTATGATCCGTGGCCACGTATTTGCGTAAGTCGCCATCGTCATGATTCTCAGCTTATAAAGTACTACGCATGCAAATAAGTGCAGGTCACAGCCGTTTTTGTGATTTCCTTCCACCTTCACACTTTGAGTTTTGAAAAGACGTACTTATTTAAGTACGTCGTAAATAAAGGTTACAAAAGTCACGCTGTAAAACTTAATGATAGAGTTTAGTGGACGTAAACAGGATTACGCTTGCTTTTGGCATTGTTTGACACAAGTTTTTACTCAAAACTCGGCTGACGCTCTGTATTTTTTGTAACGGTATTTTTATTTCAAAAACAAGGAAAAATCACAACAGGCGTAAATAAATAATGCTAACAAAACAAATGAAAAAAGATACAGAGATTATGAGACGTTTTTTCATTAGCAAAAAGTTAAAGGTAAATTTACAATCATAATAAAAATGATTTAAAGGAATTGGTTTATTGTACTTGAAATCCCACAGCATAAAGATATGCTTGCATAATTCCGTTTTCATAAAAAATTATTCACTTGGTTTTTTATAACTTTATGGTCAGAGCAGCGTTTAATAAACTTTTAAAGACCAAATCCCTTTACGATCTGAAAACAATGAGGATGATTGTGTTTGAGATTTGCAATCATATCACATTATCACCAGCTCACCAGACACTCAACGACGCTGAATGAAAGTGGTTGGTTCAGTTTGGTTATGAATGAACACGCATACCTGTGTACAGGAAGGAGCTGCAGCTACCTAACTGTACAGCATGTGTGTTACTGATGCGTTTGATTCTGATTGTGATTACGATTGTCACTTTGAAAATTGAAAGTGGATCAGTGACTACCTAGTTAAATGATTATGGGATTATGAATGGTCAATAATAACGACGGCCTAATGGTCTAGGGGTATGATTTTCGCTTTGGGTGCGAGAGGTCCCGGGTTCAAATCCCGGTTGGGCCCGTCAAACTTTTTGCCCAATTTTTAGGGAGATGTCGTAATCAAGAGTGGTGATAATGTATTTTTATCATGTAAATTTAATTACAGGCTATTACATGAATTAATGCCGCCAAAAATATTATTAAAAATATTATAATGACTTGATTATTAATGAGCTTCAAGTTCATACATTTTTTTTGTACGTGGAATCGATTGTTCGTTTTTGCCACATGAAAACCAGACAGTTTTTCATTTTCAACAAGTTCTATTTCAACAAGTTAGCCAACTACAAATGTACTTATGATAGGATGAGGACGAGCGTAATTCCGGCAAGATAAAAAAGTACATGTGAATAAATGTTGGAGACATGCAGTCAAACAAAATTTAGCGTTATTTTATACGATTTTCAACATTTTGTTTTCCATATTGTCGAGTCATTAGGCATGAGTCATAATCCAAGCCAAGTAGAGCATTGGTTTAAAAAGTTTATTTGGCCCATTCAAGAGCAAAAGTGGATTTGGGTGTCAAAATGCATGGCTAATATTGGCTAAGCTTCACAGCGTGAAAAGCGTTTCAGGTCCTGGTCATCTTCTGAAATAAAGAGGATAATTTTGTTTTCTATGGTGGTGGGTTTAAAGTTTAATCTTCAACCAGGATGGTAAATTTTTTGAAGGTCAAATTTATTGCATAATACGGCAAAGGTTTGCGGAAATTAAATGCCAGAGCTAAAAACTTACTCACAACAAACATTTTGAACGTAATCGACATTCAACTTGCGAAATATGGAACAAAAAAGTCATTGATATACAATGGTTGTATTACAGCTAATTGAAAGAAAGGGAGTGCAGTGAAGAGTCAGGGACATGTATTGGAGTATTATCTTAACTTGGAATCTTGTTAAGTTTCACGCTCTGCAAGTTACTTTTGGCAGCTGCCTTTGTAAATGCCAAGTGCAAATCAAAGTTATCACGAAATTGTATATTATGGCCAGCAAAGATTACTTATTTGTATTATTTTTGTTCATAAAGTAAACATATGTATCTTTTTTTTTACATATATTTAGAAAAATTAATGAGCGTAATTGAATACGGTTTCTACTGAAAATAAAAAATGTTCAATAATTCTACAAAATTTGTGGTAAGTTTTCACAATCCTTATTCTTCAAACCATCCCTGCTTCTTGAAGAATAGAAGAGCACTATAAATATATTCCGTGGTTGACCTTTGGTTTTCATAAAAAATTGAAATCAAACTGGGCATTTTTTTGCTCCTGAACGCCTTGTCATTTCCTTCCAGCCATTCTTTTACAATTGGAGAAATTACATACGGGCTCATAAACATATCGGCATATACATTATCGTTTGATGACGAAAGAACAAAAATCGTACTATAGAAATTTTCTGCACTGTAAAAACCAGACACTTTGGCATTTCTGGTCCAGATATTAGCTATCCCGTTTGTTGGTTTTACCTAAACTTTGTCTTTATGGGTGGATGGGTTTCTTTGTTCGGGCTTCAATAAAACGACGTGCGAATAAAATTTAGGTTTTAAATTTTGTTACTCCTGCTCGGGACTACAATATATTTTAACTTGTCAATTTGTGTACTCACTTAATAAGATATGATGTCTTATTGTCCGAAGACACTAGTATAAATGAGTTTTACGTAATTGATTTTGTATACCACATTATTACATTTTGATTCAGTTACTAAACTTCACTTTCTGAATTCCTAAGTACAGCATTGTTGTTAAGGTCAGTCAGTTAATATAACTTAGGAAAACTATCGCCCAGCCGAAATTCGAGGGAAATAAAATGTAATCTACAGCTACATGTTCGTCATAGAGTCTAGTCTCAATACTCATCATAACCCAAGCCAAGCGTAGAATAGGCACATGTAAAAAAGTTTATGGGCAGACTGAACAAGCACAAAAATGCCTCCATGTGGCATGTACTTGGAAAATCCAACACACGCTCAAAAAAGCAGCAACAAAGACTTGGAATCACACAAAGGTAAACGGTTATGGAATGCCGAGCGTTTATTTACAATACATTATTTTCTCCATAAAACTTGAGGGGAAATGAATATTTCTTGTTCTTTCTGACTATCCAAAAAGCAAAGTTCTTGTTTGTGTCCCAAAACACCTTCTTCATGAAGATGATAAGGATCTATAATAAAGTAAAAATTAATCTGGGGGAATTCACAGCCCAAAAATGGAATTAATTTGGATACTTAAACAGGGTTTAGGTGAGTTGTTGTACAAAAAGGAATAAATGGGCTTTCGTATTTAGCTGAAATTAAAACCAGTTTGCAATACAACATAAGGCACGGAAATTTTGTTAACTATCGACTTTGTTTTGTTTGTAAAATTCAAACATTATCATCATATCATCCAGAAAATTCCTTAAATATAAATGCGCCGCATTTAGTCTGGAATGGTTCACATTACAGAACGTGTTTTTGAAACGCTGAGGAATAAGTGGAGCACGAAAAATGAGTCAGTTCAAGAAATGAAAGAGTGCCGGCTACCGAGCATGCGGTCAAGTGTGCATTTTAAAAACCCGGACACAGAAAACCACTTTCATTAACCATGAGGAGAATGCAGTCATCCGTGCAAATTTAAACTACAACAGACTTTCCCATTTTTTTTTCATTTCACATGTTCATTCATGAACATTTTCATAAAGAAAAACTTTATCTATTAAAGACTGTAGGAATCATGTATGTTTTTTATATAATATTGGTAAAGCAATGTTTATTTTTATTTTGTACATGATCTACAGATAAATAATATAATGATTTTTATAGTGTATTGTAGATAAATGAAACTGAATTTGTTGTATGATACCGTTAACAGCGATTATAAAATAGTGCTAAAATTACAGTTGTTTACAATCCAAATTTTTGAAACCATCCCTGCTCCTTAAGAAACATAAGATCTCTTTCAACATACTCCATGGTTGGCTTCTGACTTTCATAAAAGTTTGGAACAAGGTTGGGAACTGTTTTACTCCTAAAAACTTTATCATTTCCTTCCAGCCATTGTCTGACAATGGGCGAATCGACGTAATACGCCATCAACGTATCTTCCTCTTTGTAAAGATCTGCAAAAACGCTCAGGGTAGAGTCTTTGACTGTCACACTCTCTTGCACTCTCTTTGTAAACTCGGATAACTCAACTGTTTCCACTTTGTAACCAAGTTTTGCTGCTACAGTCACAAATTCTTGGTCCAAATCCGGAGTAGCGTGGCTTACATTAAAAATACTGGATGAAGCCCCCTCAGTAAAAAAGAGCTGGCATGAAACATCAGCGCAGATGTCAACTGGGAGCATTGGCATAGCAAATGGGACGGATGGCATGATCCCATTTTGAAGGATAAACAGGTACCTCAACAGGTAATGATTGCTTTCCGGGGAACAGCATCCCGTTTTAGATTCTCCAACGATGAGGGGAAGTCTCGCCGCTTTGCATGGTATTCCCCGTTCCCCAGCTTCTTTAATGAGGCAGTCGCTCACATGCTTGGAAACGGGATAGGCGAAGGTCGCAACCCCATCAAAATCTTCAACATTTGGCCAACTTTCAGCCGTTCTTCCCTCCTCATCAACTTTGGCAACGGCGAGAAGAGATGCGGCATGGAACACATGCTTTAGCTTTCCTTCGCAAGCAAATTCCAGCACGTTTTTGGTTCCTCCAATGTTCACAGCTCGAGCGTCGCTCGTAGAATCCTTTTTCCGGTAGTATTCAGTGTGTTCCACGTGCGCAGCGCAGTGCACAATTGCATCCACATTTGCACTCAATTCGCCCCAGATTTCAGCCTCAAGTCCAAGATGTTCCAGAGCTACATTTCCGCTTACGAAACGAACCTTTTCCATGTTGATTAACGGAAGAAGAGCCTTCTGTTGTAGAACCTTTTGAAGACGCTCGTTTAATGTTTCTTTCTTGTTTGTCCGCATGAGACAAACTACCTGGGAGATTTGTGGGTTATTTGTCAGCCTCTCAAGCATGTAAGGACCCAATGTTCCAGTGCAACCCGTGAGCAGAACAGTCTTTATGTCTTTTATATTCACAGCTTCCTGCCCATCCTTTCGTTTGATATTTTCTGGAAGCTGACAGTCTTCCCTTATTAGAGCATTCACTTCCTCAAATGTAGGCTTCGTAATAGCTCCACTTTGAGCCCCTTCAATTAACCCCACAAGCGTTTCCGCCAAGACATTTATGGTATTGCAGTCTTTCAACGTGCTCGCATTAACCGTTAACCTATCTCCTAGCATGGATTGGAGGAAATTCTTAATCTCCACAAACATCAGGGAATCCACGCCCATTTCCTGGAAATTCCCGTTATCATCCACCTTATCATTTTCATCTAGTTTGAGTGTCGACCGCAGAATGTTTCTCAGTTGCTCCTTAATCACTTCAGTTTTTTCCACAATGTCAATTTTGGAGTCATACTGCTCCCAAAATTCATCCGATTTTATGGTTATGGCCCCAGTGCTTGAGCTCTTGGTCCAGATTCGCTCATCCAGATAGGTTGCCAAGTAGGGTAAAAGTTTGCTCAGTATCACAAACGATTTAATATTAATGGCTGCTGTTTGAGGTCGCTGCGATTTCAGAGCATATTCCAAAGCCTTCACTCCTTGCAAATTTGAAATGGGGTTGATTCCAGGAATATCAATTTCCGTTGCCACCCCAACTTCTCCCCATTGTCCCCAATTGACACTCGTTCCAGGAAGCCCCATAGAATTCCTGTAGTGGATTAGGTTGTCCTCAAACAAATTCCCAGCGGCGTGATTACACTGAGCGGGTGGTCCGAAAAGAGATGCCATTGAGGAAAATACGACAAAGTGTTCCAGGTGGAGACTTTTTGTCAGCTCGTGGAGATTCAGGGTTCCATTTATTTTAGTCTTGAAGGTGGAGCTCAGTTTGGGCCATTCTTGATTGGAAATTAGACCATCTGAAAGGGTTCCTGCGGCATGCATCACTCCCCTCAAGGCTGGAAGACCCATTTTGTCAATTTGTGAGTTGATGAGTGTTTCACACTCCGCAAAATTTCCAACATCCAACTGAACCGCGATAACATTTGCTCCTTTAGAATTCAACTCGGCTATCTTTCCCTGCATTTGGGCGCTCGGTTCACTTCTGCTGGCAAGAACAACGTGCTTTGCGCCCATGTCAATCATCCACTGACAAACTACAAAGCCGATTCCTCCCAATCCTCCAGTAATCAAATAAGTGCTGTTGTCATTGAACATTGAAGTATAAACTTTGACTTCTCCCCCTTCACTTCTCAGCTCTGGGAGCACGCAAACGATTTTTCCAATATGCTTCGCCTTTTGC
>JAQGAP010002907.1:0-13741 GCA_034697805.1 Orchesella bifasciata | reverse complement strand
TACATATTGTCGCCATTTTAGGCACATATTTAAATACATATTTTGGCCGTTTAAACTACATAGAATGAACAACTCTATCTATGACTATAGCTGGACCTGTTTTTCCTCATGAAATGAATCTTCTACGCAATTCATTTTCTCACTTGAACTTTGAAATTACAGAGTGTGACTAATTCCCTACGGAGTAAGTAAGTTCATGATTGATTTCATTGCGCATTTTGCTGGGATTGCATCATATCACTCACTGGATCCCAATCATAATCCCATCATGCAAAGGACTCTGTAATGCATTAATAGCTTTTACGATGGCTACACGAACAGCGAAGATAACAAGGGGCTATTGTGATTCTCAAACTCATCCAGTAGTTTTACTTATGGACATGCATTAAGTTTACGTTTTTTACATATGCTGAAATACCTATGGCGATGAATGAAAGCTTCAAGATTCTCCAGCGCTTTCGTTTCTTGTAGAGCAATATAGCCAATGAATTCCACTGAGCATGTTAGCTCGGAATAGCCATAGCTGCTGCACTTGGAATGCCATTTGGAAGCAAAGTATGAGAGGCCTTTTTACTGCTACTTTTGTCTTTCATGACTAAATTTTACGAGGTGATATAATGTGCCTTTTAAAATCTTTTGCAATTACATTTCTTGGCCATCTGCTGATTATGAATGTGGCAATCAATTTTGCACGCTTTAGGGTTAAGACAAGTCATAAACGTTTTGAATTTTTATTGCCATGTTCACTTTAAAGGCAAGATGGAAAATAAATAGAAGGATGTGATGTGATGAAGTGTAGTCATAAATTAGGTGGGAAACCGTCAAGGGGAATAATTATGAGCCATCCCATTAGTTATTTATTAGCAGCGGATGATTACACTTTATACTTGATAATTTTAGAATTTCAATGCTAAAAATAGGTTGGGTTGGGACACTTAAAGCAATGATAAAAGTTACGTACATATAATTATACCCAAAGCTGCACTGGGGTACTTCCACCCTTTTTCTGGTTGCCAACTTGTTGTTTGAAAAAGGTACATTTTTGAAAACAAACAGTGTGCTAATAAGTAGCAGCTTGTCAACTTTTAGCATCCGTTTAGCAAGTCTACTTTGTACTTCACACATATCAGGTTTCACACATTTACCCCTTGTTATTTGCTACCGCTGGTTGGTTCATTTGTTGATAATTGCAGTACTTCCTACTTCGAAGTTGTCCCTTCCTTTGCTTGTACATTCATAGTAATTAATTGTATACAATGTCTTCTGAATTTCGATTTCAATTCTACCGTGATTGACAGGTTGATAGCTACACCCTGCATCTAAGCGGAACTAGTACGGCAGTGGTAAGTAAGACAAACATGTGGACCTTCAGTAAAAATAGGGCAACGTGATTAAATTGAATGCTGAGGAATATGACATTTAACTTGGAATTTTTGCATTTAGAAAGAAATTTAATTTAGTAAAAACATTTTTGTAGAAAAACCCTTTGGTTTTTACATGGGGCAGCGGGGCATCATAGTAAAACGACCAAGTCGAGTCAGGAAGCGATTGCGTCAGAAGAATGAAAAAAGGATCTGGTTGACTAAGCCAGTGGTGGAAAGCTGATTCGCAAAATAATCTATGTGGAGACACCTCTTAGCGCACTGTTCGTACTCTGTAATTATGGCACACTCCTAGGTTGAGCAATCGAATACAGCTTCATGTGGCTGCAGGCACGTGGTGCTGCGAGCTAGAAGAACGCCAAGAGAGTAGGAGAGCTTATATAAATGCTGTGCATGTGCATAATAGATATTTTCAAAGCGTCAAAAACATGAGTTTAAGAACATTTAAGACATTCAGTTCACTGCACTGACTGTATTACTGACAGATCTTGTATTATATAATTTCTGTTCTTAAAATATCGGACCCAAAGAACTCGGTAGCATTTACCCTATAACAACATGCAAACTGAAAGGTGTAATGTTTAGTGTTTTTACTGAAGCTGTGAAGCCCTTAAATCAATTATTTCTGTGTGATATCCTATCACGGTACATTGCATCCAAAGGATATTTTATTAAATAGGGTAAATAATATATAATAATAAAATTACTAATTAATTGCGTCGTGAAGCACTTTGACATACCCAACTTACAGTAACATTCTTATCGTGTAACATGTTTCATAGATTTTATCCTCCAATTGATGACGTCAATTAGAGAATATTATAATGCTAAAAATGTCATTAATTCTTGAAATGATGCACTATCAACGATAGTCACATGCATGAAAGTGTCAACTGCTATGCAATATCATGATACAGCCTCATGAGTTACGGTTTTACGTCTGTATCAAACAATACACTCTAGTCATTGACGCCTCACTAATGTGCCCCTTGCCGGTACCTCTAATGACATTCTAATGTATTAATTACGCTTAATATGTAACATATTCTTATTGCCATTAAGATGGCAGAACTAGTTCATCACATGACATTACTCACTCCTTTGTGCGAAATTCCTTTAGTCTGGTTAGCTTGCGTGTAATTACATACATGTATATTATGCAGTAATAACCGTCTGATATTAGAAAAAAAACTTTATCGCGTATGGTGCTAAAAATTTTTTTTGCAGTCTATGCAAACTTCCGGTAGACCACTACCTAGCTCCTAGCTGAAAAAAATCAGTAAGAACATGATCGATTTCACAAATCATGTATTTATAATTGATTGTAATTTTCGCCCCACTGTCTATATCCCATATAATTACATATGCATGTGGATATTCGTGGGATATTGGGCATCAACATTAAATTCTAAATGATTAGTTTCACGCAGCAATTTTCTTCTTTTGTTATACTAAATGGATATTATCACTGCATGGCTCATAGGTGAGTAAGATGAAGCATTTAATTTTATACCTATAATCCTTCACTCCGTCATTAGACTCTACGCTATGTAGTAATTGACGCTAAAAAAAATACCAAGCCTGCGGCAATGAGTCATGCTCGGTGTTGTTTTAGAAGGTGGATGGTTAGCTATTACTTGTTAGAACAAACACCAGCAAAAGGAGCTATAGCTGGTAAAAGGCAAGCACCACGTAAAACCTTTGTTACCAGAAAACAAATTATGCGTTTCACGTTTCATATATGCATTTAGATTGAATGCAATTGCTATTTGTCATCCTCGAGATATTACGTCTGAATACAAACGTCCTTGTCATTTGTTTGCTTCCTTGCTAAAAGTCTCGTCATGCATAAGAACAAGCAATTATTTAGCTCAATTGCCTTCGAGCAAAGTTGTGTTTGATTTTCGAAAACAAGCATCGAAAATGACTTTCTAACGATTGGAAATCGAAGAAGGAGGTGTATCTAATCACATGCACCCGATAATCAATAAACTTTTGAAAATTAATTACACACATTTTCCAATTTATACTCAACCAAAGGAAACTAATTTGATGTGAGTATAAAGAACAAAGTGAAAATGTTGACACAAAAAGTATGATTCTGCAAGATTCTAAATCTTAGCCATTGATGACGAAAAAGTTGGCTTGGGCTTTGAGTCATCATCGTCTTCATCTTTGGGAGTCAAGTCAGCAGAGTCACGACAAAGACATGCTGCATCACGTACTCAGCTCGCACATGCATATAATATTTGTATTTTATTAGCTTGTCATATTAAACAAAATACTTAAGTCTGTTTAGAAGAGTATCGGAATCGGAAACACTACAATCTACAAGTACAATTGGGACTATTTATGCAGATTATGTTACGATGTCTTTACTTACGCTTGACAAGCAAACACAATAGAGGCTGGCTGACTGACAAACAAGTCCATATACTAGGAGGAAAACATAAAAAAGGTTTACAGAATACATTTTTATGCATTGCTAAGTATGACAGAGGCAAAAGAAAGGTTTATGCATGCTTTCCATTTCCCTGTACTAACTAAACACGTATGCATACACAACTCTAAAGAATTATAAGAGCGACCGTCACTCATCATTACTTAAAGCTGAGCGGGGTGCAGAATTGTTCTCGACGGAGGTTCAGCCATTCATTCTTTATACAACAATTTTGTCCGTCTGTCCTTTCAATTTTCAAAAAATTGATGAAATCTTGCACTGCAAGACTTGCAGTCTAAATTTTTTCTTAAATTAAAATTTAGACTGCAATTTTAAATTTTTGTTTTAAATAAATTGTCGTAGCTAACGCTATTTGCCTTAATTTACATGCAAAAATCTTTAGGTATCTAAGCCAAAGTCCACTTGCATGAAATAGGAAGTATGTTCCCTTTGTTCATGCGCTGCTTACCACACACCCGTTTCATTCAATTTTACGAGTCCCCAGCATCCACCAAGGAAGGAAAATAGGAAGTTTATGTACATAAAAGTCTCCTATGTACATGTACTGTATCGCATGTTATGTTTTTACTGTAAAAGCCTAAAACTGCATGTAAGCATACTTTTTTAGGATCTGATCCTTCTGTTCCTGATGATATCGTCAACATTCATTTCTTATGTGCATAAGTATTATAGTTTTTTTAAACAAATTTTTGATATAAAGTGCACAATATCATATCAAAGAACCCAACGATTGCATGCATGCCAGCCTGCCACACACATAAAAATGGTACGGTGTATCATATCCTCGTCATCCTCATCATCACATCACCCATGAATGAATGATGCACTGCCACTGCCACAGTTTGCAGAACGAAGATGTTAATGAGAGAGAGACGAGTGGTGGTATCCATCCGTATCGTATGGTTTGTTGGTAGTGTGGTACGAGTACAAAACAAGAAAGGCAAGTGAGTGAGGCAGGCACAGGAAATGGGAATTACTATTGGCTCATCTAATTCATCATCATCATCATCATCAACATCTTCTCTACTTCTTGAGTTCACCATGCAAGAGCAGACTCACACTTGCAAAAGATGATTCAAAAATCTGACATCGCATCGTCATAACAATAAAGTAGTCAAGTCAAGTCAGCTGCTGCAAACTAACAGCGAAGCTAAGAAGTAACAAATTTCTGAAGGGATTTTGATTTCTTATATTATCCAATAAAAAGTGGTTGTTCCTCTTCCTGTTCACGCTCATCATCAAATTACTTTATTAACGAGGTGATGTAGACACTACTAAATTGCAAAGGGCATTCAGTTCTGTGTGCGAAACTTGCATATTTTATTGTGCTGTTCCCATCATTCTAAAATTGCCCGAGTTGTGTGTTGTCGGCTTGCAGCATCAAGAAAAACGTGTCTGGTGGATTTGATGTGATATTGATTGTCTTCTCCGCAGCATCTTCCCTGTTTTCGGCATTGTATTGTCGTGTTTGTATTACATTACAGTGAAGATGGGATGAGAATGAGGGAGGGAGGACAATATGATGTGTGAACTATCGGTGTACTCCTCAGCCGTGAAATCGGTTTTGTGACGAATTTAAATTTCATTGGTTATCTTCAATCGTGCTTTGTGGAATTACACTGCTACCGAAAGCCCACAGTCAGATAAGTATGTACACTTGATAAGTTACATGTGTGTGCGTATGTACAAAATATATACTTAATCATTGTAATCAGCTGTCTCGCTAATGATTAGGATCGGATATTAGGGAAGTCAAGGTTTTTGTGGAAATTCTGTTGTGCTAATTATTGCGCCAGTGAATTGAAACTTGGACTTCTAAAAACCTTTCAGAAACTCTTGTATAATACTTTGAATGTGAACATTAAAAAGACTACGTGAACCATTGCTTAAGATTTCCAAGAGAGATTCTAGTGCATTTTGGTGGGAGATGATTAAGACTGTTTCAAGTTACTTGCGATTAGCGTTGGTTTAAAACCTTACAAGATTCCAGATCGAGAGCGGCTAGTAACTGGGAAAAAATGTTATACTGTGTACTTCCTAATCCAAATTATCGATGTGATTCAATAGAAATTTGGGGATAGAAACACTATGTAAGTTTTATTTCTATCAATATCATCATTACTTGAAAATCTATGGAAAATATTCTTTGAATTTATGTGAACCATTCATCTGGCTTCCGGTTTCTAATGGGGAATTCAGTTAAGCATTAAAGATGTTTGAAGTCCCTATGTTTAGATACTTGACAGATAGTTTGTTGAAAAATGGTCTGCCGGTCATAAACCTTTGAAATTGTTACCTTTTCATAATACAAAATGGGCAATGACACAAACTTATATTATACTTTTTTAAGTGTCAATACCTACCAAAAAGATAATGAAAGAGGTCAAGTGACGCAAAGAGAATCACGCATTTTACATTTATCAAATAAAAGTTTGAAACGGTTATTTACACACGTCATATTTTATCACGCCGATTTTCACTTTTAATATTAGGTCTTGTCATTACTATCGAAGAAAATGTGTAAAGTAAAAAATCTCATTAGGTATATGTTTTTGTCATGTTTAAAACGACGTTTATGAAGTGCACGTGCTCATTTTCTAAAGAAAAAACTCAATGGAGGTCTTGTAAGCAGTATACCAAGATATGCGTAGCATAAACTAAATGTGTGTTGTGATTTTGATGTCAGAGTGCATAATGGTATTGCATATGAGGTAATACACACCTCTGTTACATGACATGACGCGCGTGTCGTATAAAAACCGAAAATGTTTTTCCCAGTAGCTATAAAACATTGTTGCAGCATACCGGAAACAGGAAACGATTTGATCAGAGATGTACATATATTGTGTGTATGTTATGAATGCTCTGCCGTAGCAAAAACGAGACAAGTGCCAAGAACTGAAGTGAAGGCTTCTGCTTCTTGGATGAAGTTGAGTAGTTGCAATATTGAGGTTTTGTTTGTTTTTATTACTTGTCAAATGCGATGTTTAAAACGTTTCCCTCGTTTCCTCACGACCATGATGCACTCCACTTTGAGACGGAACATCAAAATTAAACACAAGTCAGGCCAAAATAGCATTTCAAATGTGGTGTAGGTTTCACACAGCATTTCGCTTTGAAATACTAACATTTAGAAAATGAAAAGTGGAGGTGGAGGAGGAAAGAAATATGAATGATGTATGTATTCGTGCGGCAAGAAAAGGAAGGTGTGAATAATAATGTGTTATCGTAAGTGTGGGAAAAATCCACCATGTGCATGGTTATATTCAATCATGCAATCCTACATCCGACTAGCTTCGTCTTGTCTTGTGTTGCAGGTCTTTGATTGCAAATTTGTACGGCGCAATGGGAAAAATATAGCCCAACTCGTGTTCTGTTTTAATACAGTAGCGAAACCGATGAGTATATTATGCACTGTCATATGTAAGTTATGTAATTTTGATGTCGGTACTTGAACTAAATTTTGAGTATGACTTAGCTCTAAAAAGCTAATTTGGGATAAGTTAGGTTAATTGGATTGGGTTAAACATACATCCAAACATTCGGCATAGATCGTCGTTATGATATCGTCATAACTATGAGCATGAGTATGTAATATATGCAGATTCAACATATCTAAGATTTTTTGGTGAAGACACACTGGCATAGTTATCTCTATTTCATTGGGATTGCTTAGTCATAGTTTCATTCATTCAATGTTTGAATTAAATTAGCCTCATGTGGCCTTTCGTAATTTAATTAAATTGGGTTTGACTGCAAGGCCATTCCCATTTAACCTTGCGTTGGCATACATCGACTTTATCGCATCACTTGTTATTATCACTTTTCCTAAATTAAATCACTGAATTATTTAAATAATTGCACTTTCTGTAGTATACTCTAAAACTCAAGGTGATTTGAATTAAATTTTGCTATTTCAGATCTATGTTAATTTCAATGGTTTTTGCGAACTAAAGAAGTCTCTCCACGGCTTCATTTGAGGGTAGTTTCTTTGCAAAGATGGCGAAAACGTTTGATCCCTTCGACCGCCGAAGGTAAGTAGTAATTTACTCAGCTCAGATTGCTCATTTGCTAATACATGACAAGAATATTTTTAATAATTTTACATTTAATGTACATTTATCTGGTTTTATAGTTGGTATTTCGGCCCCATTTCCCGACAAGATGCCACGGATTTACTGATGGCAGAAAGAGATGGAGGAGTCTTCCTTGTGAGGGATTCATCCTCAATTCCCGGCGACTATGTCTTATGCGTCAAGTAATTCATTCATGATATTTTCTCTTGTATAAATATTCTTATAATATGTGGGGAAACGTTATAAATTATTGAGTGTTTTTCTTGAACATTTACAGAGAGGATTGTAAAGTCTGCCATTACATAATTAATAAAGTCAATGAAGAAAATGATGGAACAAAGTATCGAATTGGCGACAGATACTTTGCGGATTTACCTTCATTATTATCCTTCTACAAGCTTCACTACTTAGATACCACTCCACTTGTTCGACCTGCTACAAGAAAGTTGGAGAAAGTTATAGCTAAGCACGATTTCGATGGTGCGGTAAGTAGAAAAATTGTTTTTTATACGTTTAACTAATACGGAAAATGTTTGAAAAAGATTGGTATAACTTTTGTTTGTTATTGTAGGACCCAGAAGACTTACCTTTTAAGAAAAATGAAGTACTAACTATCCTGAGTAAAGATGAAGAGCAATGGTGGACGGCGAGAAATAGCTTAGGTCGTATAGGTGCCATTCCTGTCCCATATATTAAACCGGTATGCAAAATATAAAGTTTTTTGAGACACCAAAACATGGGATACGTTTATAAAACTCTGCTTCTTTCAACAGTATGAAGAAAAATCAAACGATAACGTTATGCCCACGCCAAACAAACCACCTAGTGAAACCTCTTCCCAAACATCGGAAAATCACACTCCGAAAAAGACTTGTCTTGAGGTAAATTGAATTTATCAAGCAAGTCATAATCGCGCAAAACGGTTATAGTTCTTCAGTGAAAAGTTACCATTACAATGTGTTCGTTTTTTTTACAGCCAAACAAAGATACGTACGCAAGAGTAAAACAGGCTCGTGTTCCCAATGCATATGATGATACAGCCCTGAAATTGCAAGTTGGCGACATTATTCGAGTGACCAAAATCAATATTAGTGGTCAATGGGAAGGAGAATTAGTAATGGAGGGCGGGAAAGGTGGAAGGGTAAGTTCAATAGGATTTGAGGCAACAAAAACTTGATTCCTATTTTTAATTCTTCCGCTAATGAAGTTTTATTTTGTAGAAGGGGCATTTTCCATTTACACACGTGGAGCTGATCGACTACGACCCCTTGACAGCATCACCTAACCCCACAATTCAGATTCCTGACTGAGAACATGATACATGTAGCTGTTTAAAAGTCGCACAGAGAATAATATACATATTATGCTAACTAATTGCCATAACATGCCAATACATTAGTCAAATTTTTGTTACGTCGTGTGTAAGATAATCTACCTACTGATTCGATCCGTGTTTTTTGAGTGAATGAGTGAAAATGTTCGGTATACAAGTGTTTTGAGTGACTGTGAATAGCGTAAAGTGTTACAAATAATTGGTATGAAAAAAAATGTAAGAGACAAGGTTGAACATTCTGTACAGAAGTTTTCGGTATGACTATTTCAGGTATTTGGTATGATTAAGTCTCCCAGAATTATATAATGCAGCATTGTACCAGACATATATTATATATATTATTGAAAATATTTTGTTATGCATAGTTTAGTTAACATTACGTATTGGTGGAGCATCCACCGGATATTATCAGTCAGTCAGTTAAGTCAATTATTTTATGAAACTGGCTCCTTCCTTTCATTAGCGTTATTTACGATTAGTATTTTAACTCGTTATCATCACATTCAACTTGCATCACAAATCGTATTTTTTGTGGCTCATTCATTTTTCAACTAATATTAATTATGGCTCAGTATCTTCTCTTTGCCAGTAAAAATAATTTTGCTGGTACAATGGCAGTCAAAATGGTAGCTTTTTTGGTTCACATTTATATCATTTATGTGGACGTAATATGCTTAAAGGCTAAAAATCATTTGTTAAATTCTAATCTTAAGTTGTTAAATTCAAAAGCTGTTACATGTTCAAATTTGTTGAGCTATTTACCTGTCCTAAAACCTAGCTGTGCAATAATTCTCGTTAAACTAATGGAACGTCGGTATTATAACAGAATTCCTTGAGGTTGGGTTTGATTATTGTTTGTTCGACAGCGGCTTTTCTAAAGTGCAGAAAATGTTTCATAAAGGCTAGTCACCACCAGGTCATGCACAAAAACTAGTTATGAGTTTGCTTAGCAAGGCATTTTGTTAGCTTATATACAAACTTACTTAATGTGACCACTGTAAACTAAGGCAAAAAATTTGTAGTAGGAAAAAAACTTTGTAAAATCTTAGATGTAGAGAACAGTTACAGTTCTGGATCATTCATGATACTCTAACTTCCGGTTGTGCAGGTTGGGTATTGTGAGCTTCCATCCTAAAATATGAAATGGATTGTTCGGGTTTTCAAATTTTTATATGATTGCGAAGACAAAGAGTTTAATATGAATCCAAGATTCATAATGTTCGGGGTGGTAAGACTTTCAAAAATTTAACGCGTTATTGTGCTTGTGACAGGTTTTGTCTAAAAGAATATCGTATGGTTGGAAAAATAAAAGTTTTCCGTATTGAAACTTGGTCCTATTTTGGGGTTATGTCATTATTACTCGCATATAAACTTAAATATAGTTGAACTCATGTTATAATTAGCGCGATGCAACATAACTCATACTAATACGTAAAATGTGCATCGATGACCATTTTCTGTGTAAATGGGAGATATTATGCAGACTTAAGACGTAAAGAATGGGTTACTTGCGTTTGTTGTTGGTTGTCGTCTTTAATCACTTCAAGTGAAACATTTAGCATACAATCAATTTTACTAGCTACTATCTTGTCCAACGTCATTAAGAACAGATTGAGATTAGGTCTGAGTCGTTTGGCCATTTTGATTTTCTTTAGCGTCCTTCTTTTTCTCATGTATTTGGTTTTGTGGTTTCCATTCCTCTGCAACCAAAACTAACCATCAGTATCAGTGTATAACAATGTGTTGTGAATAAGGATGGATTTCCGTGAAGACAATGAGGAAAGTTTTACCGCATAATATCCTACTTATCGCTCGCCAAGTCAGCGAAACCATTAGTCCAATATTTTGGTTCAATTTGTTGAGGAGCTTTTAGATTAAATCCAGACGAGTCAGTCTGAATAAACTTGAATAAACAACTTAAAACGCAAAACAGCAAAGTAGAATTGGAATTTTCTGTTCTCGAAAAAATCCTTAGATTTATATTTAACGTTCGTCATGAGCACTTACAAAGTGCTGAAGTAATATATTTCAAGAAGCCGTTTAAATCTTAAACAAAGACTTACCATGAATTAACGGAAATTTTAAATTCAATGTGACATTTCTACGGAGTTTCATTAGTCAGATTGAATAGCAGAAGTATATTTTAGGATGTCATCTGGAAGCTTTGACGAAACGGATTTTGAAAGGTATTATTTGTTGTTGGTGGCATTTTTTATGTTGTCAAATTGTACATATAAACCGCAGTATAAATTTTTTAAACTCCAACTTTTTTAGCCTTTATTTTGACGGCTTGACATTTGAGGACGCAAAAAACATTCTGGTTGATGAAGAAGAAGGAGTGTTCTTGATCCGAGCTTCGTCAAGAGGCGGATACGTAGTTTGTGTTAAGTGAGCGCCCTAGGAATTTTGCATTAAATGCTTAATTAAAAGAGTCATTAGCAAATGTCGGGTTTGGGTTTTTAATATTTTCAGGGAGGATGGCGATGTCTCGCAATATTCGGTAAATGTCAAAGAAATTGGAGGAGAAACAAATTTCTTTATTCGAGAAGATTGTCCATTCAGACATTTAGCCTCATTGCTGTCATTCTATAAGCACAACAAATTTAAAACCACTGCATTGAAACGTCCTGTGGCAAGCGAGAGAGTTATTTTACGTCGATCTGTGAGTTTCTTTGAATGAGTCCTACCTTGTGGACTAGCATACGTCGTATGTCAGTCATTTTGCAAAATATGATTACAAATCGAATTTTAGGGCACCGAGCGCGGAATCATTCGGTCAGAAATCCCCGCTGGCCACCTATCACTGCATGGAAACACAATGAGGCGATCTGCCCCACCAGATATGTCGAAGATCTACGATCCCTCCCAGTCGCAGCTTGGTGGGGTAATAAAAAGCCAAAGTTTACTGTCAAACGTATTAATTGAGTAGGAAAATGTGTAAATCAGATCCATTTGAATTAAATGTAGCTGAATCCTCCATTGTATGCAAAAGTTCTGAGAGCTAGAGAGCCGAATGCATATGACACAAAATGGTTGTCACTAAAAGTGGGCGATATCATCAAAGTGGTACGAATGAAATCTGGGATTGGAACAGGGGAACTGAATGGCGTCGTAAGTCACCTAATATAATAATAACAATTATGCATTGTTTCTATTTGAATTTTGAAACGGAAAAACAATGCTATTGAAGGTTGGCGACTTCCCAATGGTTAATGTGGAGTTACTGAGCAAGCCTAAATAAACCAGTGCTCGTAAAAACCTTAAAATCAGCATCGAAACGTCCAAGACGACCAGACCATTTAAATATTTTTGTAAATACAAATTTTACTGGATACGGATGTGATATAATAGCATTTTCTTTACTGAGCATTAACTAATATAGACCAAAAGTCAGCCAAGTTTTACAATTTGTGTTTTTATCAAAAGGTTATCTAACAATACCAAACCTACCTGTTGTACAGAAGCAGCAATGAAACTTTATTTTATGCTTTTCGTCAGAATTTGTCTGTCTCATGTGTCAGTAATTTGGATTGATGCAGTAGTTGCACATTGTATAATTTTAGGACAATAAAACGTTCAAGTTCATCTATGTAAAAATGAGCTCTTGTTCTAATTCTGTCATCCTCAATCCTCAATGTAACTGGCTTGTTCCGGGAACGACTCGTGTAGTTGTTTCCCATGCAATTTCATTGGTAGTCTTCCGTTTTCAACTAGCTGGAATTCCAACTGGCAATATGCGAGAAGCTGCTGGGTGCAATCAATATTACACAAAGCTGGGTGAGATTGAACTTGTCACATTGCCTAAACAGGGTCGTAAACAGACTCCGGACGTCTAGACTCTCAAACTAAAAGCGAAGGGGCTGACAAACACAATGTGCCTACAGATCAGAGACTATTTGTTTTGTGTGACAGTGACAGCAATTGTGTCAGGAGACAAACAGGAAGAGGCAAAGCTCCATCGGAGAGTCTTTTCATGTAACATTATCTATTTTCATAAATTTCAAGTACAATGCAGCTCCGAACCACTCTTTAATCCAAATGCATTCTGCAGTTTGATAAACTAAGTTTGAAACATCAATCATGAACAAAGCCATCGAATGTTTCAAAATCCATAATGGAATTGGGATTCATGCTGAAATAGAATTCACACTCTGCTGGATTGTACCATGAATTAGTTGGTTTGAAAGCAAATGGAAAGATTATTGGATTTTGACTGCAACCTAATGTGCTCACTTGATGAAAACACTTGCTTGTTACATTATAGTTTGTTGACCTTGAATAAAGGGGTACAATAGAAACAAATATGCTCTGTTACAAGTATTTTACATTCCGATTGTCAACATTGCAATGGAATAGTCGAATAGTCGAAGAGACGCTATGTTATACATGCAGTGGTAAAGACAAGTTATGAGCAACATAAATCATTCTCACTTCAGCCGGAATCCTACGTCTCGGCACTACTTGGAAAGGTACTCTCTTTGTAATGGAC
>JAQGAP010002906.1:0-13744 GCA_034697805.1 Orchesella bifasciata | reverse complement strand
CACTTCCACAACGAACACTAGTTTGCTGTTTTTACGTAAAAAATAGTCTTTTTGAATGTGGCTTGTGAATTTTGAAATGCAAACCACCTTCTCTAAAAATTCCGGAACGATTGGATTTTCTAAAAGATAGCGGAAACCGGTAATGTCCACTAATTGTGTGTCGTGATTTTGGTCAGCCAAGTTCCTATTTAACCGTACAACGCACTTGTTGGTGGGGATCCATGAAGTAGTAATGAATCTTTGCTCATTTATCTTTACTCCATTAGAGATGCATTTTTTGCAAATGTTTAGTGACGAAATTCTCATCACTATGTATGTACTTTGTAAAATGCGGTCGGTGTGATCGAACCCAATCTGCAGTTGCAATGAGTCTTTCAACCAATGGACAATTATACTATTGGAGTTACAATCTAAACTATGCTTATTGCTGGCAGTGTCATCCGTTGTAATCAATATATTTATAGGCGTAAACGATTGCGGCATATGTGGAACGATTCGGAAGTCAAAGCGAAACACTGGCGGTATGCGCCACGTATGTTCATAACGCCTATTGATTGAATATTTAAAGTTATATCTCTGTGGCAATAGAGCTATTTCCACTTCACACTTCCAGGGTTTAGACTTCATCAAAAACCTGTGTATCTCAAGCGTTGAGCAAGTATGTGCACTCCTTTCAAAAAGGTTTGAAATAAAACATGGTTTGTTATATTTACAAAACTGAGTGGCATTAGCTTGGGTAGAAAATGCTGACGAAATTGTCATCAGATATTTCCTGCAATTGGCTAGTCTGATTTGCCGTAGAACAATGGGATGTTCCAACAAAGGCAAATCAATTCCTTGGAAGTTTGTTATGTGAATAAAGCAATTTCTGTATACATACAAATATTCGTTCAAGTTTTCGATAAAGTCAATATTCAATGTTTTGACCGCAGAGCTAATCTGTAGCAACTTTTCCTTGTAAACTGGGTTTTTGATTTTTTTCGCAACAAACTTAATAGATTCAAGAAATGGGTGTGGCATGGAAACCTCTACGGTAGATTTCATTTGGTGAAAAATGCACAAAACCCAGACAAGTTTTGCCAGCATTTTGTTGATGTAGCTCGTTTTAAAATGTAGTTAAATTTAATTCTAAATTACACTCGCTACTGTAGCTTGTCTTTAAAATTAAAATGTTAGATTTAATTTTTGAAATGACGCACCGTATTAAAGTTAACTCGAACAGTTGGTGACGAATGCAAACTGAAACCTTTTATAACACGAAATTTTAGCTATGTAAAATTCAATATTCGCCTTTTGGTATATATTTTTTTACCATTACCGTAATTATGAGTCGTTCGTCCACAATGCTGTCAGGAAGTGCTGAAGAAGGTGGGAACAACTCTGAGGAAGAAAAAATCTAGGCATAACTGTCTGGGATCTGCTTTTTTGCAATAATTGAAATTAATTTATAAAATATTAACTCTAGGCGAATAGCTAAGCATTATCTAAAGACACTTTTGCAATGCTTATTTAGATTATAGCAAGCTTAATACGGCAACTGCTGGACAAACGTGCGGTCTCAAACCCTAAAATTTGTCTGGTCTACATTTTTTTATGTAGTTCATCTTGAAATATAGTCAAATTAAATTATAAATTATACTCTCCAACTGTCCCTTTTCCGTTTGTACCTTACCAGCTACTAGGCGAAGGTTAAATGACAAATGCTGATATCTGAAACTTCGTATCTATAACATTAAATTTGTGCCAAGTAAAAATCAATACCTGCCTACTTGCAATAATTAGTTATCTACCATCACGTAGGTACGAATTGTTCGTGTTTTATGGCTGCAAGAAGTGTAGTATCTTTCGTGCAAGACCAAACTGGATAAACTACGTATTTTTTTAGCGCTTACACGAATCCTTTAAGCTGCCGCTTGATAAGAAAAAAATGAAATTTTTAAACTTTAATTTAGAGCGAGTATCTAAAAGCATTTTTTTAAATAGCAGTTTGAGCTAAGAAGGCCAATCTTGTTGCCATATGGAAGCCTGGCAGCATGATCTTGCTACCTTCCAGAAAGCAGCAACATCTTGCTGCCTACCTACCTATGTAAACTAGTAGAGATAACGAGTTTTTACTATAAAATGCATATTTATGGTTCATAAAGGTTGAAAATGTGCTTTCTATACAAATCGGGTACGATCTTTTCATTAAAGGTAACGGCTTTGCTCTAAATATCCTTCAACTGCAAGAAAATGGTAAGGTAACAATATTTTGCTGTCTAGTTCTATCCTATCCATGTTAAACAGCAGCAAGGTCTTGGTACCGGCAGTAGTATTTGCCTGCTTAGCTCTAACTGACAATGTGTATGGATTTCCTATGATTTTTTCTCAAGTTGAATTTTCGAAAAATGAAATATTCTGTGTGAGATTCCCCATGTTTGCAGCGATTTCAATAATCCTACTGGTTAAACTATGATATATTCCCAAATTTACATGGAACTGTAGCTATGGCACCGTTACGCCGAGGAAAAGGTCCCTTCGGCCCTTTTGAAAAATTTTGTAACGATAAATGCAAGCGCATTCGTTGTAAAAACTTATCGACTGGACAAAGTTCCCTATCTCATAATTCCGTTTGAGAAAACTTGTTGTCACAATCATTGTGTTCATGAGTGCACTCGCTCCCATATTACAAGTTGTAGGAAGACGTTTGATGTTGAAATGAGAAACCAACTCATCTAAACACGCATTTAAATGTGGAAAACCCTTTTCCGCATTTAAAAGTCCGCTGAATGTGGAAAAAGATTTGCAAAACTGTAAAATATAATAGTGAATCGCATTGCATGGGAATGGTGCGTAGTTGCTCAGCTGTAGGCATAAACGCATTGTTCTACTTCTTCTTAGCGGCTTTAAATTATGTATGCAGTCAAATAAGGCAATGCAAATTCCATCCTAAGAATTATCATATCGTTGAATTCGGCAAGTCGGAAATTACAAGGAAACAAGTGAAAGCCAGGTTTACTGCAAGAGTTCTCATATTGGATTGAAATTGTGTTACAAGAGCTTTTTGCCGACTGGTCATTGAGGTAGCCGACTTGGCATTTATATTCTGCTGAATTTTAATCTTAATAGGTTTACGGAGTGAGCTGTCATGCACAAAAGTTGATTTCAATTGAGTGTTTCTGAAGGTATCATGCGACGTCATAAATGTCTGAGGCAATCTGTGTTCGGTTTGAGTTGAAAAGTACAAATTGAAATAAATTGGTGTAAATTGGCTTTTCGTAGTAAGCATGGCTGTGAAACTATGAACAAAGACGAATACACGACGAACAAAGCTGAACAATTTGTTTGTTAGCTGGTAGTGACAGCTATTTTTAGCATGACATCGAACAACCTTGTATTCATAGTTTTTGAGCTTTATTAATATTATCAAGAGTTGGAATGGCTATTATGCATGTATAACGCATTTCACAAACATTCACTCGTATTCCATAAAAATCCTTTCCTACTCCGTCATCTGTAGAAACTTGGTTTAAATGTGGATAAATCTAATAAATCCGTTGAAACCATGCCTCCACAAGAGGACAATGATTGCTTTCCACCACTTCGTTGAATTCTTATCGTATGTGCTTGATTCAGAGTTGGACTCTTCATAAAAATCATCACTGCAGCAGTGATATTGTTCAGGCTATCATTACTCTGCCTTCCAGCTCCATTCATCTCACTGAACACAACGCTTTGTTTACTAGCTAATGCCAATGAACCCCAATTTACTTCAATTGGCAGAGTTCCTCGTGGAACCTCATTCTGAACTTGAATATCAATTTAACTGGGCATACTTGGAGCGAGAAATGCAATTAACATATTATTGATTTTACAGGAAGTCACGTTTCACTGTAACATAGTTACCTACGTAGCATAGTTGAATAACCTTATATAGATTATACGTATGGGTGAATGTAGCGGATGCTTGGTGAATCAAGCATTCGTATGTTTAGTGTATTAGGCATTGAAGATGAGGATGATGCGTAATAATAATATGAGAGTGCATGCAATGTGTCGCATATAAGGACTACTCTTTCCCCTTTTTTAGAACAAAAATTTATGTTTGAACTTAGAATGGAGGAGGAGTTACGCTCCGCTGTTCTTATCATGTGAAACAGAGAAAATAAGATCTGAAAGAGTGGTTGTGAGCACGAGGTTGCAAGCAACGCTATTTTCGTTCCTGAGCGTCTCACCAGAAGCGCTTCTATCAAGGCATGGGGAGCAGCGCTTGGGATATTCACTCGGCATCAGGACAGGAAAGAGTGAGCAGGGCATAAATTTTGTCTGTACATATTTTCTGAGAATTGAGTCTTTTTGTAATAAAACTATTATAAAATCCAAACCTTGCCAGTCTGGTTATCAGCGACACAGAGACTTGAATTTAATTATTCATTACAGAACCATTCATTTTCACCGAATATTGCGTGACTTTGAATATAGGAAGGAACAGGGTGGTTACAAAGCTTGTGATCATTATTTTGCAGTACGCAACATTTGGCATAGCTGCCACAGAGAACCTGAGTTTAATTACTCATCATAGAAACTATCACTGATGTACGATGTACAACTGAGCTTATCCAGTGGTCGAATCTAGACCTTTTGATGCAGGAATCCAATACAGTGACACATAAATTGGCTATTTACAGCTACGTCTTCCAGTGATCGTTGGAAGTGGCATCCCGACATGAACTTGGGTTTTCACCCAATATTATGGAACACAATGTATGTCATGTGAAAATGTAATGGTATAAATAAGGAAAAGATTACCTTATTTCGGGTAGTCGTTTACTAACCTCTGGAATGAATTAAGCGTTAATGAAAATATACTCATCCCCAGAGTCCACAAGTGCTTACCTTATTTACATAGAAGCAAAGCATATTTATGACATCACGGAGAGCAAAATTTAGAAACTGTAAATCTTTTCAGCATCTATATAAACACCAGTTTGAGATAACATGCACAAACATTCGACTCCAGTCAACCCGTTAGCCACACACTACTTCTAAAGGATTCTGAAACCTTCAACATAAGACAATAGAAGCATTATTCGGGACCATGAAACTCATTCAAGTGATACTACCTGCATCAACTGTTTTTGCAGTTGAAGCCAGACGCTTAGTCACTACCACTCCGATTCCAAAAGAATCCAAAAGCCGTGCTTTAGAAACGCCTGTGGTCACGACGTTTGTCATGATCCCTTGCGCAGATTCTAATCATCTTGTTCTCTGTCCAATTGAGTCAACTGCAATTGAAACGGAGAACACTCACCATGCAGAACCAGAGCTGATTGAGATTGGCTCGTACAATGGCAAGACCTATTTTGAAGATCAAGTCATTAGGGTAACTACAGTAGTTCTAAATTCCTCTTCATGTCTAATGAATCTGTGTTTGTTTGGACAACTGTATGACTTTAATGAAAAAATTAATAGATTGTGAGCATAAATAATTAATGTAACTATACACCAGCTTAAACCAATATTTTCAAGCAAATGAAATATATTTTTGTAGGCATAAGCATGCTTCAAACCAAACCGACATATTTGTAAGGAAATAATACAACAGTGTGTGACAGTCGCATATATTTGCTTTTTCTTTTATTTCTGACACTCAAAAATCCTGAAACAATCATTGCCCTTTGAATTATATAACAGTGCAGCATCAAAAACATTGTTAACACTGTCAAATTTACATAGTGGATATTTACATTGCTTCATGTATTTCAAGAGAAAAATATTGAATCAATGTTGAGAACAAAAGTTTCTGCAAAAAGCCCAAACCCATACTATTATGTATTTTAATTGATATAAGTAATTTCTTAAAGTTAACAGCTTTATTTTGACAACGCTATATAAATATGTTATCTTGCTAATAGCAAACTTAATGGCGTAAACTATTGCTCTCATTATCTTTCGACGTGCCTCAATGACAAAACACAACGTTCCAACTGCAAGCCCAAGAAGAAGTACAACAAATAAAACTAATATGTTTCCGTCTAAACCCGGCTTTTTCACCACATCATAGTACGTACCTTCAGTAAAATCGGAAATTCGATTCCCGTACAAACTGTTCAAGTTCCGAAGCAAACCAGAACTGTGAATTCTATTCAAAGATTTTATCAGAATATTTGGCACATTACCATAATATCCAAGGCCATGATTTATGTCTACTAAAGTCTCTTTCCCAAACGTAATCTTGGTATTTTTTAGTTTCCTTATTTCTTTGAAATACGCTCGTAATTCTGCCTCGGATAACACGATTGCTACATTGTCACAAATTTCCAGCTGCTTCAAAAAACTTTGCATTTGTCTTAATTCAAGCTTTTCTTTTGTTTCCTTTGACGTAAATTCTTGCTGTGGTGTCTCACGGAAACAAGTAGGTTCAAACTCTTGTTTAAAACGTTCACTTAATTTTGACCTAAAAAACAGGTTTCCAATTTGTCTTTGTTTCAAGTCTACAGATGTTAGTTCACTTGATTTGTTCCCATCATAGTCGCTACCTACAGTTAACCCGTTACCAAGGGCACTATCTGCAATTGTATATATACTAGATATAAAGTATCCCTTTGAGTTTTCTCCAGAACAGTTCAAATAATGTTTTCGGAATACATCCAAAGAATTTGGAGACTTTATTTGTTGAATCTCATCAGCCATATTTGATAAACCTTTCATATGAAAGTTAACACTGGTAAGCAGTGTATACTTTTTATCCAGTTGCTTATAATACCAGAGAGGGATCAGCTTTCTGGGGGCAACCATATTGTACACATTATCGTTTTTGTACGCATTACTTAGAACAATAGACAACAGAATAATTGAGCCGGTTATGCACCTCAGAGCTCCAATTTTCATCTGTTTGGCATTAAAAGCATCACCCTGCTCCAATAGAACCAATACGGGAGCAAAAAAGGTTTTTAATTTGAGAGACTTCAATAGAATTTGTTTTGTTATTAAAACGTTAGTGTGCATGGAACTGCTGACAGTTTCTGCAAAGCATAAGATCGATGGAACTCCAACAACAAAGAGCATTACTACGCTGATCCAAATGTAACTATCAAAAACACGAATCAGTTCTCGAAAAGCAAACGGATGCTTTGGCTCGGTTCCACAGCTTAATAAACCAAAAGTTAGAAGTGAATCCGGTACCGAAATGGGGTAATCAAGTGTATTTGATAAATATGTATTATCATAAACGTAGGCTACATCTGGCACAGTGGTATAAATGATGTGTAAATCCATCCTTTGACTGCTTCTATAAAACAAATTTTGACTGGTTATTTTGTTTCCGCGACATCGTAACATTTCTATTGAATTAGTTTTTGAATAAAGACTGTTGTACACCAATGTGTAGTTTTTGACAATTGCCAGCCATATTTTAATTACTTCCTCAGCAAACATCAGTTTGCTGTTTTTACGTAAAAAGTTGTCTATTTGAATGTGCCTTGTGTATTTTTCAACGCAAACCACCTTCTCTAAAAATTCCGGAAAGATTGGAATTTCTAAAAGAAAGCGGAAACCGGTAAAGTCCACTAATTGTGTGTAGTGGTTTGGGTCTGCCATTTTTTTGTTTAACCGTACAACGCACTTGTTGGTGGGGATCCATGAAGTAGTAATGAATCTTTGCTCATTTATATTTACTCCATTATAGATGCATTTTCTGCAAATGTCTACTGACGAAATAGTCATCACTACGTATGTACTTTGTAAAATACGGCTTTCGTGGTCATACCCAATCTGCTGCGCCAGCGAGTCTTTCAACCAATGGACAATTATACTATTGGAGCTACAGTCTAAACTGTGCTTATTGCTAGCAGTGTCATCCGCTGTAATCAATATATTTATAGGCGTAAACGATTGCGGCATATGTGGAACGATTCGGAAGTCAAAGCGAAACACTGGCGGTATGCGCCACGTATGTTCATAACGCCTATTCATCGAATATTTGAAGTTGTATCTCTGTGGCAATAGAGCTATTTCCACTTCACACTTCCAGGGTTTAGACTTCATCAGAAAGCTGTGTATCTCAAGCGTTGAGCAAGTATGTGCACTCTTTTCAAAAAGGTTTGAAATAAAACATGGTTTGTTATATTTACAAAACTGAGTTGCATTCGCTTGGGTAGAAAATGATGACGAAATTGTCATCAGGTATTTGTTGCAATTGGCTAGTCTGATTTGCCGTAGAACAACGGGATGTTCCAACAAAGGCAAATCAATTCCTTGGAAGTTTGTCATATGAATAAAGCAATTTCGGAATGGATACAAATATTCGTTCAAGTTTTCGATGTAGTCAATATCCAATGGGTTGGCTTTCGAGTAAATCTGTAGCAACTTTTCCTTGTAGGCTTGGTTTTTTATTTTGTTCGCAACAAATTTCAGAGAATCAAGAAATGGGTTGGGCATAGAAGCTTCTATGGTTGAGTTTATTTGCTGAAAAATGCACAATACCCCAACAAAAGTCCTCAACATTTTGTTACTTTTGTTTATATTAAAATAAGGTCAAATAAATTCTAAATTGTAATATTTAACTGTAGCTTCTTTGTTTGTCTGTAAAATTCAAATGAAATGTAATTTTTGAAATGAAGCACCCTGTAAGTTTTTACGTATACAGTTGAAGTAAGAATGAAAACTGAAAATTCGTTTTGTTGTCGTCAAATTATAGCCTTGTAAAATTCAACTCCTTCTTTCTTTTTATTTTTTTACCATTACCATAATTATTTACCGTTCATGCCCAACTCTATCATAAAATGTTGAAGAAGGTGCGAGAAAGTTCGATAAGGAAAAATTCCAAGTACACATAACTTCCTGGGATCTGCCTTTCAGTGAGCGCTCAAGCAACGCCTTTCGGCTGTCCTGTTTTCAATATATGAAATTAAATTATAAATTATTAACCCTAGGTAGGTAGGTACGCTTAATCTAAGTGAATTTTCATGATGATTATTTAGATACATAATAGCAAGCATAATACGGCAAACTCTGGACAAGCATGCAATCGAAACGAATATTATTTGAAGATTTTTCCTAAAGCGAACTTATTGGATCTATAATATGAAATATTTTTTACTCAAACTAGAAGTCTTTTATTTAGTAGCTATATTAGGAAGTTTTTCACTGCTGACTTGTTGACTGTTTTGAAAAAAAGAGCGGAAATCTTATACCTTGTTTGAGTTGTTTGAGTTACATTTGTGCTGACAGGAAGTTCAAAATGGTTGCTGAATTAAAAAATTCTAATAAAGTACATGATAGAACATGATCCAAATCAAAAGGCATCAATTTCCTTATAAAAAAAGCTCATATTTAAATTGACTTTTGGCGCAAATTCTGCTTTGTTGAAATTATGTGCATGCACGAATTTTGCCATGGTTTAATCTAGAAAGAACGCTTCTTATAAAAATGTGTATACAACTTCATAAGAGCTAATTCTTGATTGTAGTTTGCAGCAGCCCATTTGTTTTTCAGAACGCCATGGACTTGATCCAAGTCCGTTAAATTTAAATAAAACCAATAAAAAATTTGCATGCTGTAGGAACACAAATATTAGGCTAACAAGTAGCTTCTTACTCGATTCCCGTTATCACCAAAATAAGTCTTTCCTCCAAATGTGCCCAGTTCAATAAGAGGAGGATTTGTTTTCATAGCTTTCTTTGTTGTCTTTTGCATTGGATCCAACGGCTGCAAACTTTCATACAGGGTGAAATACTCGTTTTCGCAGACCAGCAATGATTTGTGTGAGCAGCCAACCAGTATTCTGATTCAATCAAACATAGACTAACATTTCTGATCTGCGGTGTTTTTGATTCACTATTCGTATTTTAATGAACAATATAAGTATGATCTTACATCCGTCAAAGCTAATGGGGTCATATGCACACTTCACAAATTAAGCTTGTGACTCACTGGTAATTGTGGCGAGACTCATTCCTTTGGTTTTACTGAATGAAAGTGAAGCATCCCAATTCTATTTCAAAGAGAGAATGTCAAAAAATAATGAAGATTTTTTAGTTCTAATAAAATGGTTTATTTGTTATTAATTGATTGCTTACCCGAGGAATTAAATCGGTGACATACATTTTGCCTTCAACCGTCCCAAGAATTATCATATCGTAGGGTTCCGCAAGTATTGCGGAAACTACAAGGAAACAAGTGAAAGCCAGGGTTACTGCAAGAGTTCTCATGATGGATTGAAATTGTTTTACAAGAGCATTTTGCCGATTTGCCATTGAGGTAGCCGACTTGGCATTTATATGTATCTGAATTTTAATCTTAATAGGTTTACAGAGTGAACTGTCATTCACAACAGTTGATTTCAATTGAGTGTTAGATTCTCAAGTAATCATGCGACGTCATACATGTCTGAGCCAGACTGTGCTCGGTTTGAGTTGAAAAGTACAAATCGAAATAAATTGAAGTTCATTGGGATTAGCTAGTAAGCTCAGAGTTTCGTCTTTGTAGGCATGAACTGGAATGTGCGTCATGACTCATGAGAGCTTTATTAATATTATCAAGAGTTGGAATGGCTATTATGCATGTTGCATATATAACGCAATTCAAAAACATTCACTCTTATTCCATAAAAATCCTTCCCTACTCCGTCATCTGTAGAAACTTCGTTTAAATGTAGATAAAACTAATAAATCCGTCAAAACCAAACGTCTGCAAGCAGAGAATGATTACTTTCCACCACTTGGTTAAATTCTCATCGTATGTATGTGCTTGATTCAGAGTTGGACTCTTCATGAAAATCATCACTGCAGCTGTGATATTGTTCAGGCTATCATTACTCTGCCTTCCAGCTCCATTCATCTCACTGAACGAAACCCTTTGTTTACTAGCTAATGCCAATGAGCCCCAATTTACTTCAATTGGCAGAGTTCCTCGTGGAACCTCATTCTGAACTTGAATATCAATTTAGCTGGGCTTCCTTGCAGAGAGAAGTGCAATTAATATAATATTGATTTTAGAGGAAGTATCGTTTCTCGGAGAGCTAACTTTAGAGACTGTAAATCTTTTTAACATCTATATAAACACCAGTTTGTGATAACTTGCACAAACATTGGACTCCAGTCAACCCATTAGCCACACGCTACTTCCGAAGGATTCTGAAACCTTCATCAAAAGACAATAGAAGCATTATTCGGGACCATGAAACTCATTCACGTGATACTAATTGCATCAACTATTTTTGCAGTTGAAGCCAGACAGTTAGTCACTACCACTCCGATTCAAAAGGAATCCGAAAGCAATGTTTTAGGAACGGCTGAGGTCACGACGTTTGTCATGATTCCCTGCACAGATTCTAATCATCTTGTTCTCTGCCCAATTGAACAGCCAATTGAGTCAACTGCAATTGAAACTGAGAACACTCGCTAAGCAGAACCAGAGCTGATTGAGATTGGCTCGTACAATGGCAAGACCGCGAATGCTGTAGATTCTAATGGGGATCAAAAATATGTGGAGGAAAAAGCTGAAACGCTAGTGGAAAACGTTTCCAAAGTTGATACAAACGATCGAATTTTTGCAGTAGGTTTTTTACTTCCGATTTTTCAAAAACGGTTCTCTAATGAATTGAAAGTTTGGTGATGGTGTGAGGTCATTGTCATAAAGATTTCTTTTTTACTACAGGCTACCCAAACGTCTAAAGAAGGTACTTCTTGAAATCCTCATATTGATGCAACTGATGGATGGAATTGACAAAAAGGAATAAAGTGGAACATTTGTTGTAAAAAAGGATGACAAATTATGAAGCCCACAAAACTCCACAGATGAACATTGCATTTCAAATTCCATGGAGTCATGTGAAGGCATATTTTGTATGTAAATATTTTGCTGTAGGTAAATATGTTATGTATGATTTTGTTTTTAATTCATTGTACTAATGATACTTTGCAGTTCATTATAATATTATAGTATTGGACTAAATAAACTCAAGTATATCTATATTTCGTTATCTATGTTTCGTGTTTCACGAGCAACCTATTAAATTAATGTTAGTGACATAAGTTTGTGGAAAAAGAACAAAACCTCATTAATATTCATTTTAATTCATATAAAACTTTTCTTAAAGTTAACAACTTAATTTTGACAGCGCAGTATAACTTTGTGATCTTACTAATAACAAACTTAATGGCACAAACTGTTGCTCGCATTATCATTCGACGTGCCTCAACGACAAAACACAACGTTCCAACCGCAAGCCCCAGAAGAAGTACAACAAATAAAACTAAAATGTTTCCATCTAATCCCGGCTTCCTTACCACATCATAGTATGTACCTTTAGTAAAATCAGATATTCGATTTCCGTGCAAACTGTTCAAGTTTCGAAGCAAACCCGAACTGTGAATTCTATTCAAAGATTTTATCAGAATATTTGGCACATTACCATAGAATCCTACGCCATTGTTTATGTCCACTAAAGTCTCTTTTCCAAACGTTATCCTGGTATTACTTAGCTTCCTTACTTTTTTGAAATACACTTGTAATTCTGTCTCTGATAACACGATTGCTACGTTGTCACAAATTTGCAGCTGTTTAAAAAAACTTTGCATTTGTCGTGATTCAAGCTTGTCTACTGCTTTTTTGGACAAAAATCCTTGCTTTGGAGTCTCGCGGAAGCATGTAGGCTCAAACTCGTTTTTAAACCTTTCGCTTAATTTTGACCTAAAAAATAATTTTCTCATTTTTATTAGCTGGATGTCTATAGAAACTAATTCACTTGATACATTCTCAGCGTCGCCCCACATTATAGTAAGTCCCTCTCGGTTGACCTCACCAAGCAGAGTATCTGCACGTGAGAAGATATTGGAAAAAAAGTATCCGTTTGAGTTTTCCCCAGAACAGTTAAAGTGATGTTGTCGCAATAAACCCTTAGAAATGGGAGTGTTTGCATTTTGAATATCATCAGCAACACTGGATGGATATTTTATACGGAAGTCAACACTGGTAAGTAGTGTATATTTTTTATCCAGTTGCTTATAATACCAGAGAGGGATCAGCTTTCTTGGGGCCACCATATTGTACACATTATCATTTTTGTACGCATTACTAAAAACAATGGCCAACAGAATAACTGAACCTGTAATCCATCGTAGGGCTCCAATTTTCATCTGTTTCGCATTAAAAGCGTCACCCTGCTCCAACAGAACGAATATAGGTGCAAGAAATGTTTTTAGATTGAGAGACTTCAGCAGTGTTTCCTTTGTTAATAAAATATTAGTTTGTATGGAATTGCTGGAAGTTTCTGCAAAGCATAAAATTGATGGAACTCCAACAACAAAGAGCACCACTATGCCTATCCAAATGTAACTATCAAAGACACGAATGAGTTCTCGAAAGGCAAACGGGTGCTTTGACTCGGTTCCACAGCTTAACAACCCAAAAGTTTGAAGTGAATCGGCTACGGAAATGGGATAATCCTGTGTTTTTGATAACCATGTATTGTGAGGATCCTTGGCTATTAATATCGCGGTAGTATATATGATATGTAAATCCAACCTTTGATTGCTCTTGGGAAAAAATAATTCACTGGCTTTCTGGTTTCCGCGACATCGTAAAATTTCTAATGGATTCTCTTTCGAATAAGGACCGTTTAACACCAACGTGTAGTTTTTGACAATTGCCAGCCACATTTTTAGCACTTTCTCAGCGAATGCGATTGTTCTGCTTCTGTCTTTTTGAATGTGATTTTGGTATTTTTCAATGCAAACCACCTTCTCTAAAAAGTCCGGAAAGG
>JAQGAP010002905.1:0-13746 GCA_034697805.1 Orchesella bifasciata | reverse complement strand
TCTGTCAACTTCTCAGATATTATGTTTTACTTTCTCAACTCAGAGATCTCTTCTGTTGAGAAATGTTGAACTAATTTCTACACCAAAAACCCACAAAACCTGTTCATCACAGAGAATGGTCCAGGAATCGTCAAATTCCTACCAGATGCTGTATAATCCTTGCAATGTAGTCATCTAGAGTAATCTTGTATGTATTTCAAGTTGAGAACTCGTCCACGTTTATATAGTCGATGTTTTTGAGCTGCGATGAATTTTTTTTGGAGTTGACGTTGTGCTCAGCTATTCTGGACATTAAATAAATTATTGACAAAAGTACTTGATAAATAATTGAGCAAATTTCAAGTACTTCAGCAGGATTGGCTGAGCTAATTATGAGTAATTCATAATTCAGAATATTTGTCGTATACTTGTTATCACCAATTGAATCATAAGAGGTAAATTAAGTCATTTGTTCTCTTATATTTTTGTGATTTTACCGTATTATTGCTTTGCATTAATGAACCGAATTGTTTTCAGCTGTTCAGGTTGAAGACCGACCATTGTGATCATTAAACATTTATGGATAATTTACAATTAGAACCTGCTTGCAGAAGAAAGGCAAGGTTTAAAGCTTTGAAGAAGGATATAAAGCAGTTGAAATTGGATGCAAAACAAAGAAAGTATCGTTATAAAAAGGACTTGAAAACATGTCAATCCCAAAGACAACTTCTCATCACCGAGTTAATTGCTGCCAGGAAAGAGCTCCCAGTTAAAAATGGAAAGATCAAGAAAAGCAAGATCAAGATGCTTCGAATGGGAACTGGGACAGCTCCTCTCAACATTTTTCCGCTGGAGGTTTGTGTTTGGTTGAAAATACACTCAAATCTATTTCTTAAAGTAGTTTTCTAATGTTCTAAATGTGATGACAGGTTTGGTGCAGAATCTTTGACAATCTGACATCCCTTCAAGACTTGGATAGCTGTTCTCACGCTTCACCTGACTTTAGAAAGGAGCTCACGCCCAAACTAAGTGGCTACTACTTTCAACAGGTGGGAATTTCTCTCTAGTTTTTTTCACAAACGCAAATGTTTAACGAAGACTGATCACCCATTTGACCAATTTGTTCATGTTTCCCATTCTCATTAAAAGTGGAACATTAAAAAACGATCTATTCAAGAGTCTCCTCAAAATGCGCAAAATCTGTCGCACTTGGAAAACTGTGGTGGACACCTTTTTGGAAAGCCACCCTTGCCACTACCACCTGGACGACTTTTGCACTCGAAAGTCTCATATTTACTCTCTTTCTCCCAGCCTAATTGATTGCTACCAGGCCAATCTTCACTACACTTTTTCATCCCTAGAAAAACTCCACCAGTTTTCAACTCTGACGGACGAGCTTGGTGGGGAAGGTTCTGTTTTTCATGGGAGAACTCTCAGACTGGACGACTCCAACATGTATTCACCGGAAGACAGGTTCCATGTTGCCTTGGATTCATTTTGGGACGCGGCTGAAATCTTGCTGCAGAAGGTCGGGGCAGATATTTGGCACTTGGAATTGAATTCTTTCGATGTTGAATATTACATGACACTTTGTGATATGCTGCATCTGGTTCCAAATCTCAAAGTGCTAAATATAACTTTTCGAGGAAATTATGACAATTTGAATACGATGCTACCAGCTGGAGTTGGTGTTATGCCTACGCTGTCGAAACTAGAGGTGTTAAAAATTACGGTTGGCAATTACGGCTTTCGCTGTGTTGAATGTCTTATGAAGGCGAACTCCCACATCAAAAAGTTGGGATTAGATTACAACCCCAGCGTCACCAGAGGCGAGCGACTGAGGACCCACAACAATGGGAGTTTAGATCGGATATTCAAGCACCCCAACCTGGAGGCTTTGAAACTTCCTCAGTTATATTCTAGAATGCATGAAAGGGAGATTGTCCAGCTGCGAAAATTTGTTAAAAGGTGCAGCCCATCATCCCTTCAAACGATTTCTTTAGACTTTCCGGATGCTCCTAAATCTGGAAACTTTCTCTCGATGTTAGCCAAACTCCAAATGAAGGCTGAGATTCCTCCTCTCAAGACTCTCAATTTGAAGATAAAAGATCCAATAACTGCTGAATTTACACTCCCACTTTTACGCCAGTTTTCGGGACTCGAGAACCTCACCATTGATGCGCGGAGTTGCACAGGAATGAGAAGCATTGACTTTTTGTTTCTTCTCAAGTCACTGAAAAGGTTGACTATAATTGGAGTAGACCTGAAAAATGGAGCAGAATCCGAGATGGCAGATAAAAATGAGCTCATCATGGGGTTGGATGGAACCCTCTATGAATCAAATGTCTGGAAGTTGTTGCCCAACTTGGAGTATGTTTTGTTCAAGGATGGGAACCAGGATGGAGGTTGGCTCACCCGGTACTATGATCGTTCTGGGTATGATAGTTATTGGAATAGGAAATTAAATGCGCAATAGCCTGCTTTAACTTTGCAATAAGAATTTTGGTTCTTTATGCTTTGTTCAGAAATGGATGTAACTGGGTATACAATAGACAATCATTGTTGTGATGTGTAATTCAATTTAATATTCATTCGAGTCACAAAATATGATTTGTATTTCTTTTCATTTGTGGTAAAAAATGTTAAATTATGAAGGTAAAAGTGAAATAGTTGTAAGCATAAATACACCCAATATTATCAAAAATTTTACATAGTAGTTTGTTCCTTTACTTGTGCAAAATTATGTTATGCAATGAGAATGAAAACAATACAATTAAATGAATTCCATTTTTGCAATTAAAACATTTCAAAAACCTAAATATTATGTTGCTTCGTTAATACAACTCAAACCTGCTCTGTTTCAACAAAAGCAATGCTTATCAACATTTCAGCATATAAAGTACAGAGAGGAAACCAGAAGCAAGCTCAAGTTTTAGGGTATCAGTCATCATCATCATCATATTTCATCGTGCATCCTTCTCATGAAAAGTGCATACAGATGCCTTTCAACTTCTTAGGTATTATGTTTTCGTTTCTCAACTCAGAGATCCCTTGGTCTGAGAAATCTTGAACTAATTTCTACAGCAAACCCACAAAAACCTCTTTATTTCAGAGTATTCAAGGGTATACACCAAAAAGCGTCATATTCCTACCAGATGCCTTATAATCCTTGCCATGTATAGCTATATACCTAAATTTTGAGTAATCTTGTATGCATTTCAAGTTGAGAACTTGTCCACTTAAATACATATAGTCGGTGTTTTTGAGCTGCGATGATTTTTTTGTAGTTGAGGTTGTGCTCAGTTATTCTGGACATTAAATAAATATTTAACAAAAGTTGTTACATTAATTCATGTTCAAAGTTGGAGTAATTATTACTAAAATTTCTCAATATCAAAATGGAACACTATGACTATTCAGAAACATCATCTTCTAGTGAAGATGATACTGAAGTAGACCGGGTGCGCAGAGAAGTGAAAAAGGTTAAAAAAGATGGAGCTTTGAAACAGCTTTGTTTTAAAATGAGGGCTCGGGGTGACTCCGAAAAGAGCAAGTTTCTTGTTGAGGAGTTGATGGCAGCTCGAGCTCAACTTGCAGTTTGGGAGAAAAAGGAGAGTTCTTTGAAAATCAAGAAGAAAAATGACTTGGGAATAGTGACCCCTGGTAATTATCAACAGTTAACCCAACCTGATGAGAAGACACCACAGGACATCTTTCCAATGGAGGTTAGATTCTATGACTATTTCTAAAGTTATGATTAAATTTTTTACCAGTATTTATTCCCAATTACAGGTTTGGTGCAACATATTTGACAAGCTGAAGAAACCTCAAGATGTTATTAACTGTTCCAAGGCGTCACTCGATTGGGAAGAGGGGTTGAAACCAAAAAGAACTCAGTATCTCTTTGAGCAGGTGAGTTGATTGTCTTTTCTAAATTAAATTATTTTACAAGAATTCTCACCACCACCCACTGATTTATTTCAGGTACTTCCTATTCTCATCAACAACAACACGTTCCCTGCCAACCCTCAAGAGCTATTCCAACGCCTTCTCGAGCTTCGCCAAGTGTGTCATTTGTGGAGAGGAGGGGTAGACACCTATTTGGACAACCACCCCTGCCACTTCCACCTCGACCAAGTTTGCGCTTCAATCCACAAACATTTCAACCCCACTAAATTAGCCAACTTGAACTGGATGGAATGCCACAAAGCCGTCTACGTTTGCTCCTTTCCAAACCCGGACTATATTGAGCAAGGCGGGCTTGAACAACACCCCCTTTCTCCTCGGTGTGCTGGACGCGCTTCATTTTTTCCTGGAAGGGCCATTAGCCTTAATAATCATAGTGATCGAATTGAAAACCGCACTTTGTTTTGGAACGCTGCTCTCGACCTGCTCTCCAAAGTCGGTGAGCAAATTTGGCACCTCGAATTCCAAAGGTTGGGGTCGGACAATGAGGACCAGCTCTGGTCAGTGCTCAAGCTCGTGCCGAATTTGAGAACGCTTTGCGTCGAGTACAAAAGTAGATCGGAAACTTACCCTCCTTCCACTTCCACCGAGCCTTTACCCCCACTGCCGAAGCTTGAGGTGTTAAAAATCCCGTGCTGCAGACCGTTCCCCCCGTTTATTCACCGGTTGTTGAGAAGCTACACCCACATAAAAAAGTTGGGACTGATGAACTTTCCTCAGGCCATGACTTTTTATGGAGGAAGGGAGGAGGAGAATGCCCCCAATCACTTATTAGATATAATAAGCCGACCCAATTTGGAGGCTTTTTGCATTCAATCTTTTTATGATATGGAAGAAAGGGAGATAGCTCTGGTACGAAGCTTTATTATGAGCTACCCCACCCTTCAATATGTTTCTTTACAAGTTCCGTATTGTGGAGAGTCCAATTCTGCTTTTCGGTGCTTGCTAAATGAGCTGGGAAGGAGGGAAGGGGTGCCGCTCAAAACCCTCTGTTTGGAATGGCCTAACCATTTCAGAGAACGTTACCCGAGGTTTCAAGGCATGCTCAGGTTTCCTGGACTTGAGAATTTGACTCTTTACGCTATAGATACACACTTAAAACTATATACTCTAGACTAAGTAAAATAATACTTTGGATAGAGCGTTGATTGCTTTCATACCATATCGAGTATTGCACCCGATCGAACCCATGAAGTAACACAATTTACTCTATATGAAGTGTTCGCTTACAAGAACTGGAGGTTTCGTTAGAGTATAATTTTCTTACTCTATTCGAAGTATGCATATGTGTATGTCAGTTTACTCAATATGAAGTAGTCGTTACTCCTAGGTTTACCCGATGGAAATAACAGCGCGAAGTTTAATTTTGACATTTATTGTTCTTTGATGCACAATAACAAATAACATTTCAAGAATTTGTACATGGCATATTTTTAAAGAGTGGTATACAAATAAACAAATAAGAAAGGTTAAATTCTATACATAATTTGACCAATTAAGGCTTGCACAACCGGTGGTAACTCCGTATTCTTAGCGGGTCGACCACACACTCCGTGCTGGATGAATAACCAGTGGTCAAACGATTCAATTGGAGGGGGCAGGTACAAGACAGTGAATGATTTAAAGCAAGTGTCTAGAGCCACAAAGAAGTTTGGTCCACATGGAATCGCGACTTTGTTGATGATAACGAAGTAATTGTCGAACTCCAAATTACTCGAGGAACCCAGTGCGAGTATAAACGGAGCAATTCTCTTGTTTTGGCTCAAAACTTCAGAGACGTGCGTGTTTTTCTAAAATTGGAAAAGAATGTTATTTCTTGATTTGACATTGGACTTTAAAACATACAAACATTCTTAAGTAAAACTCACCGATTTGATAATAATCATGCTGCGAAGTGAGTCCAAGTCCGACGCTTTAACGGTGACCTGTCGTTTACGGGGGCCTACTTTTTGCTTCGATCTCTTTGTCTTCATTGATGTGGTCGGCTCATTCTCATTTTCACTCTCGCTATCCTTTTGATTAGCTTTTCGAGCACACGATGGAAGAATGAACGGTAGCAGACAAAACGCGATCAATCCAACGTCACCTGTCAAGATAAACAAAGCATTAACAACATTAAGCTGCATAATTTCATAATCGAAAACAACAGAAGCTAGTACCATCATTCAAGTCATAGCGGTGCTTTGAAATATCGAGCTTCTTTTTATAACATATCCCACTTTCTTCAGCATACTCCAAAAGCAATTTTGCAACCTTTGGCCAACGATCGTAGAGGATTAGTTTAAGTGACGGGTGTCGAATATTAAAATCCTGGATAATCTGTTTAAACCAAGTCAGTGAGATGCATACCGTTCAACGAAATATTCAAAAATAGTAAGTTTGAATTTAAGACGAACCATTCGTTCCATGTCAAACAATCGGGGCATCGTTTGCATTGCCTTTTGGAGTCCAGCAAATTGTTCAATAATGTATCCACGTAGGAGCGACCTTCGCATAAATACAGTCTCTTTCATAGTTTCAGTGACTTCGGGTCCAAAATTGTGTTTCAGAAACTCGAGTTTTGAATCGTCCGGTGTAGGATTATCTATTTGAAACAAATACAGTTCATTATTATTCTAAATTAAACAATTCGCAGGAGTGAACGAAATTGATTTTTTGTTTCCTACCGTCGTCATTTTCTGAATCCCAATTGAGATTCTCCACTTCAAGAGGATCAGGAAACGGTTTTTCTTTCTTAGCTGCTAACTTTCGTCGTTGGTTCTTTAAACGGTCTTCTAAAAATCCTGTTGCCCCGTTGCCTTTCATTGTGTGGAAAAACCACATTTGCCAACCATATTCTTTCCTTCGAGGATCGCCAAAAACAGGATATATTGCCACTAAATGCCGTGCTAGCTGCTCCAGTGCATTTTTACTAGGACTGGCAAAGAAATGATTAATGAAGTAAAATAATTATTATCATTAAAATATAATTCTCTATGCCTTGATAAAACTTGATAAAAATTTTTACACACACCTCGTTCCCAGCTTGTCAATCACCGCATCAATCAGAGTGGAAGCAATAGCCTGTCTGTCACTTCGTAATATAAATTGATTTTCAACCACCTTCTTGGAAATGATTAGCTGCGTTGAAGAATTATTTTGCAGCACTTCTTTAAGATCCTAAAATGAATATAACGATACATATATATACAAGAAAACCTTTCATACGTACTCATTACGTTTCCGAACCATCGACAGTATTTTACTTACAAATCCATAGATGATTTTACTTAATTCCTTGGAACGAGGAATCTCTTCGTTAGCATTCTCTGATATCCCATCAAATGGTTTCAAAGCTGGTGGCTCAAATGGGATGTAGTGTATTGCTTCTTGATTTAACTCGGCTGGCTTTGACAATGGGCGAGACGGGTCCAAAATTACTGACCTAAATGGAGCAAAATTAGTGTCAATGCCACCATCCAGTAGATTAGTCTGATGGTGGTCTGCTGAACGTGGAAAAGGATGCAATGTCTCCGAAACCAAATCATCAGTCCTGTGGTATCTAGACTCAATGTTGAAACACGGGGCTTCGAATTTGTAGTTGTACGCTGCGAAATTAGCAGGGGGCAACGGTATGAGCTCCAAAGGACTGCTGAGTCCTGACGATCCTCTAGCAGCGGATTTTTGCTGTTTTAATTGCGGTGGTGTCTTCATAATCGACTCTCCTTCTTGTATGGCAATCTGAAATTAAAATATGCATGGTAAATGAATGCAAGAACCTCAAAAAATTAATTACACCACGTCTAGTGATTCTAGTTACCTGATTAATCACGAGATTTGGTTCCGGTTTACGAACTTGTGCTGGCTTCAGTTTTTCCAGGACGGAGGATCCGAGTACGATCCCACGATCTGCCATTTCTCGTTCACTGATGAGTGATCCATCAAACATGGAGACTTCGTCGCTTGACTGAGAACCCTAAGATTTTACTCCTTATGAAATCTAATCTAACTCTACCTAACTATAGCTTATAACGAAATTAAGGGAAATCCTAAACCCGTTTGAATGGTAAACATGCGTATATATTTGTATCATTAAATTCAAAACTTTTAACAGGGTAGAGTGGCTGATAATAAGCTATGTCGTGAATGTCTAATATTTTTGTTTCGCCTGTTTCAGTCAAATTGAAACATGAAAAATGGTTATAACTTTCGCTCATGAACACATTTACCACAAAGCTGCATGTGTCATCTATAGTGCAAATCATATTTACCATACCAAATACTGGAAACGTGGAACAGTATTCCAAAACCACTAGGCACCCAATGTCAAACTCACACCCATTACAACTTATTCGTGAGGTGCATCGTAAGGAGTCAATGGCTTCAAGGCCAAATCTTTCAACAAGTAAACTATAATGAACACTTTCTACAATTTTTGTTGGTATTCGATCTACATACTCTACTGTCATTGGTTTATACTGATCAATGCTCTGCAATCTAAACGCCAAAGATATCTGATGACGGTACGCTAACGTTTTGGCGACGTTCTTGAAATTACAAGCTACATGTGCAGCGGTTTTAAAAAACTTGTGTTTAGCTTCAAAAGTCATGCTCCAAAAGTGGCGAAGAGGACCTATTTCTTCGATTGAGCTAGCATAATGAGTAAGGTGATGGTGTTTTGGTTTCAGTGACCTATTAAATATTTTTTGATATTGTGTTAAAAACTCGGAAATTACAGTGTTTAAGTATATTATTCCACCGTGAGATAAAAAGTCAGACAAAACGAGCAACAAAATTTCTTTTAGCAGTAATATTAATGACCAGACTTCGTCGTGAGTAGGGACTAAGTCACCAATTAAAATCGGGGTATATAATATGAGACATAAGGTCTGTGAGGCGTTCTGGCCTATTTTACTATCACCTTTCAAAAACGAAGATTTTATCTGTGATGGCTTAGTGGTTCGGTATCCCCGTCCATAATCAAAAGACTCCAATCTATAGTTAAGCTTATCAATAGAGAAGTACTTCTTTTTTACAAAGTTGTTTATCGCAAGAAAGAACAAATCTGGAGCCACCCCTTCCAAAATATCATGCATCAAATCAAACACAAAAATATCAGTTACATGCATGTATGGCAGCTCATTTATAATAGACTGAAAATTAATCCCCGTTGATGGAAAGTTATTAGAAATAATGTCTTGGTCGTAGTTAACCACATTACGCAGCATATCCGGGCATTCAGATACACTGGTTTTGCATTCGTTTTTATGGAGCTTACAGCGTCTGCAGGGATAGTTAGCAGTAAAACCTTCTGAGAACCCTAACAATGTATGCAGCCCTAAATTGTCACCAGTGATTTGTGCTAGTGCCACCTTGTAATTGAGCGTTTTTGAATTTTGCTGGAAAGTTACACCTTCACTCCATAATTCTTTTAGTTCTTGTACAATAATTCGTATTACTTCGTTTACGGAAGACGACTTCATGTCAACCGTTTTTAATGATGCTAACAAAAGAACGTTATCGGGACTTGAAAGCATATATTGTGGCAAATCTAAGACCGAAAAGTAAAAATTTGCTAACTTGTGTTTGCCACTTTTTGAACCTAAAGGATTCGCAATCTCAGCATCATCGTAATATACATTAATAAATATAGTGTTTTTAGGAAATTTGCTTCTGTGGCAGAATTTTCCTTCACGAAAGTTAGAATAAGTTTCCCCATTGAAAGATTTGTTCATCTCCAATATATGGAAAAAACCTGGAACATTGAGAAGTTGTTGAAGAGTATTTTTAATTGGCACATATTGCATTGACACTGCTTTGTAACTCTGCAATTGGCCTTTTCCCTTCTTTGAATTAAAAATTATATCAGAATCTAGTACTATTTGCTTCGGCATAACTACCAGCTCATTTTCAATTAAATACTTATCTAATTTGTACTTTGTATCAAATCTTGAAAATAGTTCATGTACGTTCTTTACTTTTTCAATTTCCAACATTTTTTGCTCGTTAGTCGCCTCTTTCATAATTACAGCATTGACAAAATATATTATTTTGGTAAATGTCTCTTGCATTAAGCGCTTGACATTAGAAATAATTGTGTCAGCCGTACTAATCGGTACTTTTCCTGATTTCATAATGCTGCACAAGAGTTTCATAATGCCTTTTTCTATATCAGTAAAATCTATTTCATGAGCAGCTTCATTTTCGTTACTAGTTTTACTCTGCTTTTGTTCAAAATACGTACTCTCTTCAAGTATCTCTTCTAAAACTCCTGATTCTTCTTCCTCATTTGTACTAAGACCTAATTGTTTGTGATTTAAAAAACTATTTCTCATGTGCTGCAGATAACCTTTCCTATTAAATAAACCCTGGCATGTAGTACACTTGTATTCGGAATTGCCAGTTAATAAATGCTTCAAAGTTAAGTGATTAGATAAATCTTTTAACCTAGAAAACCCCTCACTACATTTATGACATACGTAGACTGATCCTGATTTCAGTTTGGAAATTGCTGACCAAATCCGGGCTCTGTGTCCAACCGCTGGAACGAGCTCCACCAAGTCATCTTTTTCAATTGACTCCAAACACATGTCAGTGATATGATTCGCTGAAATACATACCAAAGTTAATTGTTACAATGTTGATAATAATACAAACACTATATTGTAACAATAAAAACAACACAAATGATTACAAGCTTGGTATTTACCTTTGAACCCATCGATGTACTGCGCCAGACCCAGCTGCGTAAGTAAACGGTTGACCTCTGCACTTTCCATTATTCTCGAACATCAATGTTGCGTTAATAGCACGTGAATAACTTTTAACTGACTTCGAAAGTTAAAAACTCAACATTCAACTGATAAACCAATTTCTCATTTTGTGAAAAGCGTCTGTATGTTCATATACCCAACTTTATGTGTAACATGCTGCATCCATCCGATGTTTAAACATACCCGCCAAGTCATAAAGGCATCTTGGGGTATGCAGCATGAAGTCTAACTCTAAATCGTGTAGACTTAACTTTGAATAAAGTATACTTTCAAGTTTTTTTCTTGTGTTACGCAAATGTACTTTGTACAAACCAAACTAAACGTATGAAATTTTAGAGTTACGAAAAATGGTGCATTTGGGGTATGGTTTACCTTATTTACAGTACATATTGAATTTACTTCGTGCTCTCGTAGAAAGATTTTTTACTGTGTATATGTTGGTTTGGGGGAATTGACTGTATTCTGCCCCTCAAGTCACTGCGCAAGCTGGTCGTGATTGGAGTGGACCTGCTTGGTTCCCCAGAATCTCCAGAAGATGAACCCAGACCGACGGATGAAAGTAATGGGAATATTATCAACTTTTTGGGATTTGAGAAACGGCTCTATGAGTCAAATGTGTGGAAGTGGATGCCCCGGTTGGAAAGGGTTTTTCTGAAGGATAATTACAACCCAAATGGTAGACGCACTTGCTACTATGAGCGCTCAGGGTATGATAACTATTGGAAAAGAAGGGCAAACCAAAACTTGGCTGGCAATTAGTTAAAAATACAGATAACGTACAAATATTTTTGTGATCAGGAGATAAATTTTTAAAAATTGCGGAAGACTGTAATTTACTGTTTTGAATGAAATTTTAGGCGTATTATAAAATTTTTATGTTGGAGTTCGAAAAGGTGTGAAGTGTAATATAACTTTGGTGACGAGATCAGATTGATGTACAAAACACATTATTACAAACAGTTTGTGATCAATAGCCTATTTTTCTACGTAATGTTTGTTCCAAAGGGCTTGCAAATAAAACCCCTTTATCCAAACAACCCCAACCTTATTATCATGTTTGATTGAATCGCAGCAATATTGTGCTTTATCCACATTTCAGCATATAGAGCACAATAAAAAAAGCGAAAGGAAACTCAAGTTTTTGGGCATCAGTCATCATCATCTTCTATACAGAAGGTTAAAGACAATCAATGTTTATGTAAATTTTATTTTAGTACTTATTTTGATGAATTGAAATAAATTTTTAACATTATAAGACATATATGCAGATATTTCTCTAAAAATGTTTGCTCATTATAGTTCATAGTCATGCCTTGCAAACCCTACATTCCTCCATATGGTCTTGTTTTGTCAATTCTGATATTGTAATTCAATAATTCGTATTATCAGAACGTATTTGAAGTTTTCCAACATTTATCACACGGTTGATGACCTAGTTTTTAATGTTTTTTTAATAATCAGTGACTCTTGAGGTTCCAAATTACTTTATGAATTTGATCCCGGATCGCGGCAGCAATTATAACAACCCCGCATATAAAATTGCATTGATGAAACTCTTGGAAACCTAATAATACTATATCCCTTCATTCGTACAATCCCAACATATTCTGTTTCAACAATATGCTTATCAAAATTGGAGCATGTAAAGTACAGAAAGGAAACCAGAATCAAGTTTTTAGGTATCCGTCACCATCATCATCATATTTCATCATGCATGCTTGACTTGAAAAGTACGTGTCGATGCATTTCAACTTCTCAGATATTATGTTTCCCTTTCTCAACTCAAACATCTCCCCAGTAAACCACGATCAGTCTAAGAACGTTCTTATAAGATAACAAATGGGCTATAGTGGTCCACGCATAACTACGTTCCGAGGGAACGTGTCTAGGACGAGTAAACAAAGGTCGACTCTGCACTTCATTTTTGCAGTGCTTCCATACATACCAGTTTCGTTCTAAGAACGTACCAGTTGCACCACCTAATTATAAAAAAACTCCCGCTCAAATTCTGAACCTGCTTGCTCGAATGTTGTCCGTAAAAACAAAACGAGTTGAGTTTATATGTACTCTCGGGCCACTAAGTCGTGGGCCCTGGCTTACTTGCTATGTAACCGCAGCAGCAGCAGCCCGCACCTTGCTTGATAGCAACAGAGAAAAGCCAGAACAAAGTAAACAGGTTTACTGCTGATGCCGCGTTTGTAATTTAAAATGAGGCATCTGCTGATTTCTATGACTGAGCTAGTCTCGCGTTGCTAGTACCCCTTTATTGTCCGCCGCGGCCCACTATATAGTGGCCCGAGAGTAGGTAAGGTAGGTAAGCTCGTATTCAAGTCATCAAAACGAAAACAGAATGTGGTTATTGCTTAAGTTAGTTTCAAAATCGACCAAATGATATTAAAAGGGTTGAACGCATTAGGCTAAAAGCTAAAGAAAATAGACAGTTACAACAGTGATTATGTGAGAGTTGTGAAATGGTGAACAGTTCATATACATTCAGTGTCTATACTTCTAATTCGTTAATTAGAACAAGTTAACCTCAGGCCAAAGATTCAAATTGTTTATAATTTTTGGCAATCTTTATTGTGCATTTCACTGTTGTTTGTATATTGTAGAAAATTAAGTGTTAGTGTCATTAGATAATTTACTTGTCACTGTCGAAGGTAGATTAAGGGAATTTAGTTAATTGTTTCATTATATATTATACAGGCGATGTTTTGGTTCATTAACTGTAGTTTTTGAAGATTTAGTAAATGTTTGTTGTAAAAACTGGAAAACGAGTTGATTATGTTATTTTAAAATTATAGTTTGTATTTGTTTACATTAGTAAATTGCATATACGACGATTCTGAGCACAGCAGTGCAGCATAAATCTTGCAAACATGATACATTGTAAGAACGTACATAGTACATTCCAACGTTCCAGTGGTGAGGCTTTGTGGCACTACTGTGGAACGTTCTTAGCCCTAGTCTCACTGACTCATTTACCCCATTGTGAGTACGTACTGTTTTGGGACTTCGGACGTATATAGGATCGTACCATCGGCCCAAG
>JAQGAP010002904.1:0-13746 GCA_034697805.1 Orchesella bifasciata | reverse complement strand
CAACTCGATCATGACTAAAAACTGTGGCATGAAAAGAACTTAATGAAAGTGCTATTGTGCTGTGGCTGTGATGTGACACGTTAAGATTTTCCAGTTTTGGACCCAGATGAATTGAAATTTCTATCGAAAGAAAATGATATTTTTTGAGATCTCACTAGCGTTGGTCATATTGCTAGTAGCAGTATTTTACCTTAATAGTGGTGGAAAACAAGGAAACTTGCCTCCAGGTTTACATCATTTTTTTAAATTTTCGTAAGCTGAAGCAGTTCTCTGTGTCTTGTTTTTACACTTATTTCTTCCGGAAAACAGGTCCTACTTTCTTTCACATCTTATGCGATGTACGGCTGTTCGTCACCAAACCTCATGTTGCGTTCTCCAAGTGGGCAAAAACCTACGGTCCAATCTTCCGATTAAGAACGGGAAAGATGAGGTAACCAAGTCAAAACTGAACAACTCATAGCTCAAAATGAAGCGAATGAAAATTTAATTACAGAACGATAGTAATCACTGATGCAAAACTCGCAAAGGAGCTATTCAGTGATCTCGCTTCCAGCGGGAGGAACTACAATCCTATTATTCACCAATTCTCAAAAGGAGCACATGGTATTATGTCTTGGCTTCTCATAGTACTTTCTCATTCTCATTGTAATTCATTTTCATTATGAAAGGGCTAATAAATGCGGAAGAAGATACTTGGGAAACTCATCGTCGGTTTACTCTCCGAACATTGCGAGATTTTGGGTTTTCCAAGACCTCTATGGAAGGAATGATTTTGGATGAGGTTAAAGCAATGTTGGAATGGTTCAGAGAAAGTCAAGGAACTCCCATTTCTGGAAACAGGATATTCAATGCCCCCGTTGTCAACTCGCTATGGCACATTGTTGCTGGTGAGAGATTTGAATGGGAAAGTGGAAAGGACAGTGGGGTATTCAAGGCAGCGGATGATTTTTTCAAGTGTGTTTCCAAACCCAATTATTCAAATTCGCAGTGAATTAAACATTAAGGAAATAGCATAATCGTTTGTTTTTATTGCAGCTCCTTACTTCGGGTTTCCACCAATGGTCTAATATTTGCCCCTCCTCTGAGATTCATAGCACCAGACTCCCTTGGGTGGACCGCATTTAAGAAATCCATTGAAAACTTGAATGAAATATTTGAAAACACGATAAAAAGACATGAGACACATTTTAATGCCTCTCAACCAAAGTAATTTTGTATATAATATAAAAAACTCAACAAAAATGGAGTCGTGTGGAGTTTTAATTATTATCTTCAAATAATTATTTTCAGGGATTACATTGATTATGCATTGAAGGAGATTGAAGAGACAACGGATCCTAAATCTAGCTTCTTTGAGAAAGAGGGTCGTAAGTATTTTCAGTACCTTACATTTTATATTTTTTTACAAGCAAATAGTTCATTTACTGATTTATTTCAGGCACAAACCTATCGTCCGGTATTTTTGATCTATTCCAAGCAGGTGTGTACGCATAATATATCAACAATAGCCTCTGTCTGTATCTATTCATTTATGCCTCTCAACTCTTATGTGTTTTTATGCTCTAACCGAATCATGCAGGTTCAGAAACAACGTGAGTATCGACAGAGAAAATAATGTTGGTTGAACGAACGAACGAACATCATTTTGTGTTCACTTAAATACAAAGTCTTTACTATTATCTAGAGCAAACACGCTATCATGGTCACTTCTGTATTTGAGTAATCATCCCGAGACTCAACTAAATCTTCAAGCTGAAATTGATGCTGTGGTCGGATCTTCAAGACTCCCTTCAGTTTCCGAGCGATCAAAGTAAGAGCTAGTTAGACTTATGATTATCGGAAGAGTTATATCATGGTGAGTTAATTTGGACATTTTAGAATGCCTTACACCGAAGCAGTGATGGCGGAAACACTGCGCTTATCAAATGTGGTTCCGTTGGGTGTGCCACATCGCATGACATCTGACAAATTATTTCATGGCTACATGTTACCCAAAGGTAGCATCGTGTTTTCAAATTTGTATGGGATCCTCCACGACCCGCAAGTGTGGGGAGACGCTTTCAATTTCAGACCGGAAAGGTTCCTGAGCGAGGACGGAGCTCAATACCTTCGCCATGAATCCGCGATACCTTTTTCTGTCGGGAAAAGACAGTGCATCGGCGAGTCCCTTGTGAAAGATACTCTCTTTCTCTTTTTGACTGCGATATTTCAACAGTTCCAGGTGCTCCCAGATCCAAACTGCAAAATAAAGCCTGATTTTAATGCGGACAATTGGTTTTTCCTTGTACCCAAACCTTTCAAAGTTGTTATGAAGCCTAGAAAACACTAGAAGTTTCAGTCAATAAATATTTTATTACACCTACTCAAAATTGTATGCAATCTGTATTTTTGAACCGCTTTTTGATTGGTGTTTGTAAGAGTATGCCGCAAGGGAAATCATATATTATCGCAATAATCATCAGTCACGTCACGAAACAATGCGTTTCCCAAAATGTTAGGTTTCCGCATGGAAAAATTCAAGTCGTTTCGTCAATGTGACTGGCAAAAATAGTAATTTCAGCTCTACCAACACGGCAACAGGTTCACTCACATACAATGCATATTATACTCTGTGAATGTTTGCACGTTTGTGTATTCAGTTTCGTTTAGAAGGAAAAATGTATCTCTTTTAATTTTGGCAGATCCAATGATATAGATCAGTATAAGTAGTCCATCAACCGTGTCAGTTACTTTGCACAAATACGATCCAATAAAAATGAGTAAAGTCAGAAATACAATGATCTGTTTCACTTCCGCTCCTGAGAAAACCTCTTCGGATTTGGTTATATGTATATATGTCTTTGGTCATATGTGTGTATATTTATGATGCACTAGCTAGTTAGAGTGTATTAAAGTTGTTTGCATTGCCTTAAACACAATGATTCTAGATTAGGTACCGGTTTTTCGCAGAACTGGACGATGCACTTTGATGATAAGCACGGATAGGTGATCTTGCAGTATGAAAATGAAATTCAATTCTGTGACCCCCTTTGCTCTTCGCATGTAATTGATGGTGAATTTTACATTTCTAAAAAAAACTTATTCCTCAAATCTCCAGACTTGTTCATCTAGAGAAAATTCTTCTCGCCTTCTGATGTATGCCCTGATTGCAAATAGAACTACGAACACATTACAATCGGAAATCTTATTGGCTGTCTTGATTTACATTCAATGATTCAACGTGTTATGTTAAATGCTGATATGAATGACAGGGGCTTATTATTATTTTTTATTTCATTCAATTTCGGATGAAGAAAGTCGGGCTTATGCTTGGTACAATAACAACTTTAATTTTTATTGCATTAAATTTGATTTTGTTTCTAGTACAATACATATTTACGCAACCAGAATCTAAATGTAGCTAGATACACAGTAAAAAATGTGCCTGCCATTCATGACTTGTGCACTGAACCGTGCATATTATTATATGTATATCTATATACCCGTCAAAATATCTAGATTTTCTCTCGAGCAAGTCTGGGCAATAATATATAACCACTGAATTGAACTATCTTTGATGGACATCTTAGCAAGAGAAGGGATTATTAAACTTTAAAAAATACACTGGTATAATCCTATCTATTCTTATTCCTCCCAAAATTCTAGCAAATAAAATTCCATCATCTAGTACGATTAACGTTTTATGTACTCTGACATTGTCAGTAAAAACACAATGTAGTATTGAGACTGAAAACATCGTCTAAATGTTGCAAGTTAACCGGATGCGTCGAAGATCAGTCTTCGGACAAACCTGCTACATCAAACATTGAAAATATATATTATAGAAACTCAAATTGGTTTATTCCAATCGCTTTGCAATATGCCGATTCCAACTATTATTACAGTGGATTTAAAAAAGCACCCACGGGAAAATCCAGCCCTGCATAACCGTTACCATCCAGATATTCCACCAATTGCATCCGTCAAGCCTGGAAAGACTTTCAAAGTTGAATGTGTGGAGTGGACCGGTTTGTAAAATTAAAACAATAAAAGTGCTTATCACAATCAATTAGAATGTGCTTGACACTTTTTTTTGTGTTTTAGGTGGTCAAATACTGAACAACGACTCTGCAGAGGACGTACGGAACGTGGACTTGACACAAGCTCACTATCTCTCTGGGCCTATTCATGTGGAGGGGGCTGAGCCAGGAGACTATTTAGAGATAGAGATTTTGGAGATTCAAGCTTACCCAGGGAGCGAATGGGGTTACACTGCCATTTTCGATGTGAATAATGGAGGGGGATTTCTCTACGACATATTTCCAAGGGCAGCCAAAACCATTTGGGACTTTGATGGAATTTACTGCACCAGCCGCCATATTCCAGGCGTCAAATTTGCAGGTACGTTTAAAATTACTTCAAGTTACATTTCTATTGCTAGTTAAAATTTCATTTCATAGAAATTCATTCTATTATTCCGCTCTAATAGGAATGATTCATCCTGGAATTATTGCAACTGCTCCAACGTTAGAGCTACTTCGTAAATGGAATAAAAGGGAAGGGGAACTTGTCAGCAAGGACCCCAACCGTGTTCCACCATTGGCTTACCTTCCGCACCCGGAAACGGCCCACATGGGCTCGCTGAAGGGTGCGAAGGCAATGGCTGCTGCTCGAGAAGGGGCGAGAACCGTTCCACCGCGGGAACATGGAGGAAACGTAGACGTCAAAAATTTGTCACGAGGCTCAAAAACATGGCTTCCAGTTTACCTTCCAGGTGCTAACTTCTCCGTTGGAGATTTGCACTTTTCAATGGGGGATGGTGAACTAGCGGTACGTAATAAGCCTAATAAAACGGTAACGTACCGCTTTGCAAATATTATTCTGAAATTTTAAAAATGATTTTGATTTATTTCTTGAAACAGTTCTGTGGTGCAATTGAAATGAATGGAATAATTACTCTACGAACCAAGCTAATTAAGAACGGGGTTTCCCTTCATGGAAATCTGAGGAATCCAATGACCTCCCCAGGTCCTGTGGAGCCTCGCTTCAGCAAATGGTTGACATTTGAAGGGATCAGTGTTGATGATAATGGAGTTCAGTTCCATTTGGATGCGAGCCTTTCCTTCCGGCAAGCTTGTCTCAACGCTATACAATACTTTAAACGGTTTGGATACACTGGTGAGCAGTGCTACATGATGCTATCCGCCATCCCCGTTGAGGGTCGAATCAATGCAATTGTGGATGTGCCCAATGCAATGTGCTCTCTCAGTGTTCCTGCTGACGTTTTTGACTTTGACATTTTACCAACTGATGGAGGTCACTTGTGCAGAGTGACGCTCAAGCCGCCAAGCAAGGATGAGGTGTTGGAACTGGACCCAGACGTTCAAAGACGGCTCAAGCACAACGTTTTCGTCAAAAATGACCCACACCTCAAGAAATCCCATCTTTAAAATCCTGGATGACTACATACAATAACCATCCAGTCCATTATAATTATAAATCATGAAAAATACACCACATTTATCTTTTATTGATTCATTTAGCAACTGTAATATGATTTTGTATTCATTTTACAAAGTAACATAATACAAGCTTCAGCTCTCAATTAAACATAATTAGTTGAAATAATATGACTCAATACAAGTTGCTAACCTTGTGAATTATGAATGACAAAAATAAAATGAAACTTTATTACATACATTGTCAAACCAAGTCATAAACATGAAGCTACTGACACGTTAAAAAATAATTATGGCATATATGAAAAATAATAGCAAATTTTCAATGATATATTTTATGAATGAATGAACAGCAGTAGAAAAATGATTTTTGCTGTGAATACAACGTTGCAACTTCTTCGATTGCGGACGTTAATGACAAATTTATCAATAGCAGCGTACATAATTCCTCTGCATGATACTCATCAAGTTAGTACACTTCGGATTTCAAGAAACAGCTTTAGTTATCGTAAATACATCATTTCACTTCTGACTTTCTTCCAATATCTAGGGAGAACGTACCCCTGCTTGTAATGCTCGGTTGAGATACATTTCGGGCTTCACAGGTTCATCTGGAAGTGCATTGGTAACCGGAAATGAAGCTTTGTTATGGACAGACGGGCGATACTTTATACAAGCGTCGCAGCAAATGGATGACAACTGGAAGCTAATGAAAGACGGTTAGAAATAAAATTTAAATTGGAAATTTGTTGCAGCTGCGAGTATATAATTAATGTCTTTTCGCTTGTAACTTTTAGGCGTGCCGGATGCAATTTCAATGGAAACTTATATGAAGAAAGCCCTAGATTCCCAAGCACAAGTTGGGGTGGACCCATCTTTATTTAGCAAACCGGCTTGGGACGCCATGCAGTCAAATTTAAAAAATGGTCAACGGCTACATCCAGTTCAAGAAAACCTGGTGGACCAGGTGTGGGGCGAAGAGAAACCACAATGTTCTAAAGACAAATTACGACAAATACCGATCCAGTTTACTGGAAAGACTACCCAAGAAAAACTTGCAGAAATACGACTAAAGATGAATGAACAAAAGGCTCAAGTTCTTGTAATCAACCAGTTGGATGATATTGCTTGTATTACTCGAGTTTTATAAAAATTATTAATGTATGAAATGATGTTGGATGTAGCAAGTTCAAAGTTCAAATTTATTGATTGAAGAGTAATCGTTTAGGGCTTTTAAACTTACGAGGATTTGACATCCATGCCGCTGCAGTCTTTCTGTCTTTTGCCATTGTAAAAAGCGATGGTTTTGAACTTTTTATTGACCAATCAAAGCTTGATGCTAGCATTCGCAGTTCCATCAATCAAGATGGTGGCACGATATACGACTATGTAGAGATTAACGCAAGGCTGACAACACTGGTAAAAATTTGCTAGTTCTGTTTTGCCAGGGTATTTGAAAAGTATGCTAATTTTATTTTATGTATCTTATTCATATCAATAAAAGGTGTCCAATACATCAGGGAAAATATGGCTGGCGAAAACATGCAGCTACAATTTAACACACATTGTGCCGGAAGATCGCCAAATTATAGATTTATCTCCACTTGTTTTATTAAAAGCTGTTAAAAACCCTACCGAAATTCAAGGCTACAAAAATGCATTAACTCGCGACTCGGCAATTTTAGCCAGGTTTTATTCGTGGCTTGAGACTGCGGTTGAATCAGGTGAAAACGTAACAGAATTGTCTGCTTCTGATCACCTCTTAAAATTACGGAAGTAAGTGCTAATCATTTTTTAACGACACCTTTTCTTTTTACACTTAACAATGTGTATAAGTGACTGCTATCAAAATTTCAGAGAACATGAATATTTTTTGACGATAAGTTTTGAAACAATCGCTGGAAGCGATTCCAGTGGAGCTAGTCCCCATTATAATCCAACTTCCGAAACAAACAAACGGATTACGCAAAATAGTATGTTTCTTATAGATGCTGGAGCAATTTATCTGTGAGAATTACTAATTCCTTCTTTCACTTTTGCTTCTTTTAAGAATTAACCATAATCAAGAGTCTTGTAAAATACATTTGTAGAGATGGCACAACAGATATTACAAGGACTTTTCATTTCGGAACCCCTTCAGATCACCAACGGGAAGCTTACACGCGAGTATTAAAGGGTCAAATAGCTCTGTCATCAACAGCCATCTTTCCAGAACGCACTAAAGGGTATAGGTTGGACTCGTTCGCAAGAATGCATTTGTGGAATATTGGTATTTAACGTTGCATGTATGTACATTAATAAGTTTATTGAGTTTGGGTTAACATCAAATTTTACATCCCATTTTAAAAGGCCTTGACTATGGCCATGGAACAGGGCATGGAGTAGGAATTGATGTACATGAAGGTCCGACAAAAATCACCTACAGTCACACCATAGCGCCTGATGACAGGGGATTTGTTGAAAACATGTTGACTTCCAATGGTACAAAACTTTAATGACAAAATCTTTTACCAAAAGTACACAATCTATTATTGTTATTGATTCCAGAACCTGGCTACTACGAAGAAGGCTCATTTGGTATACGACTTGAGAACATTGTGCGAATCGTAAAGTCAACAGGAAAGCACCCAAATGGCAAACATTTTCTTGCAATAGAAGACATGACATTTTTGCCGTACCAACACAAACTCATTAAGAAAGAGCTACTTACTTTTTCGGAAGTAAGTTGAACCCAACACAGTTAACATTTGAATGTTGAAAATAAGTAAACTCAAAGTATTCATAAAATGTCTGCAACTTCCTCAGATTGAATATTTGAATCAATACCAAGAAAAATGTCGACAGATTGTGGGTGAATACTTAAAACACAATTATCCTGATGACAATAAGGCTTATGATTGGATTTTCAAAGAGTCGCCTCCAATCTAGCAGCTACCAGCAGTTAAAAATACTTATAAATTATATTACTCAGAATTTACACTTTTGCTTTCTCTTGTGCTGAAATAAACTTGCTGAACAAAACATCAAAAGCAGGCCATGTGCGAAAACATGCAAAAAACGATTTATCCAAAAATGAATGAATACCACATTATATAGTACCAATAGTAGCACCCCCAGCGGCCGTGGATCGATTATGTTTCAACAAAGGGCATTTTATGGTTGGTGTGCTGGAGAGGTAGGTACTCTGGATACAAAAGATCTATGACAGTGTTTGGAAAAGTTGCCAAGTAACTGTTTTAGTGAAATCCGGTTGCGCCACACTTTCTGTGAGCCCAGGTTAGCATAGTGTCTAGTCTACTCGTGTTGTGAATGAATGCAAACTCAACGAAAATTGAGCTATTGCACAAGTATGATAGAGTAAAATAAATTATTAATTGACATCAGTCGCTGTTACAGCTTACCAACCATACAAGTGTAATGCAGCCAAATATAAAACATTTTCATTGTGCATTTCGAAATAAACTGCAATTATGGTAGTCTAGTCGATTTCTGAATTTAATGTAGTTGTGCACGCATACCGACTGGTGTTGTTACAGTTGCTATCATTTAACCTTAGCATTTAACACGACGATATATAATTTATATTTTATTCAGAATATATAAATAATACAATTTATCATCACGTTGTATTACAGTCGACTTTCAGGAAATGGTGAACAGTGAAATAATTAAAAATGTGTGCATTATTCACACATGAATGAAAATGAAATATTCAATTGCATGTACGCTCATTTTCCAACCTTGCCGAATCATCCAAGCCTAGAATACAGCATTCGTAATCGTAAGAAAAGACGCGGCTGTGTGTAACTGCAGTAACTGCATCAAGAAGTGAATATTAACAATCAAAATGAAACGATCTTCCTTGGTTAGTAATCTTAAACCGAAGCAATCATATTTTTCCTTCCCATCATTTATTCATACAATGTTCACCAATTTTAAATATTCTAGGAGAAAGAAAAGGGTTCGCCCTTGAAGCAAGAGTCCACAAAGTTAAGGAACATGAAGAAAGCTTATGGGGTTCTTCCAAAAGACGCGAATAAGTCGAAGGTTGTGCCCACGAAATCTCAAAGAACCACTGGCTCTACTTCCAACAGAGGAGACGCTAACGAAGCTGTCGCTTCAAGTCCCAAATTGGAGAAAAATCCATCTACTTCAAGACCTCAAGAAGCCACCAAGAAGCCTGCCTCAAAAATTATTGCAGCTTCGAAGGCAAATTATGTGGAGAAATATGGAAGTCGACCCACAGCCAGTAAGTCTCCTGCTGTTGGAAGCTCTCCCTCAAATCAGAAATCTAGCAGATCGCCGGGAGAGAAAAAGGCCATAGCCGGAAGTGCCTACAAAAGTGGAATGGATGGAAAAAGTTTGAATAGTTCGCCGAATAAGCAGACTAAGCCTGCAATGAAGACTAGCCAAAAGGTATTCAAAATAAATAAAGCCATTGAAAACTATGTAAATAACATAAATGTGTTGATAATTAATTAGCTCCCAAGTGTCAAGTCTCTATCTTCAACGACCACTGCTTTAGAGTCTCAGAAACCCCCAGCTGCTTTCTACGAATCTGATAAAAATAGTGATCTCACACCTGCAACTGATGATTATGAAGATGATTTCGAAGTAATAATATTACATTATGAATACATTTAATTATATCAGTCAGTGAGTTATCCATAAATTATTATTATATATAACAGGAAGTATATGAATCCGACTTTGAAGAAATGGCCAGTTCTCAAGAATCTTATGAAGATCCAAATGAGAATGACAGTGGGATGGTAATGAATGAAAAAATTACATCTTCCCCAGTCGCTATTGACGCTGAGGAGGTGGAAGAAGAATATGACAAATCCTCCAGTATACATGAGTTTGAAAAGCTTGAGAAGATGGTGGAGCAAGGGATAGTTGAAAGTATCAAACCGTTGGATGATTTAAGTAAGATTAACAGTGTGGAGGTGGGAGGCTCAGGTGAACCTGTTGATAACACTTTTCGAGAAGATAAAACTAGTGACCAAGAAGAAGAAGAGGAAGAAGAAGAGGAGGAGGAGAACGAAGAGTATTTTAATCATGAGGAAGCTCCCACTGAAAAGAAGCAAATCGCATTTCCAATTACTGCAGGTTTTTCAATAAACACCTTGCAGCAGCAGCAGAATTATGGCCGACCTCCTCAACCGGAGAGAGATGAACGATTCAACAGAAGTGCAGGGCGAGAGAAGATGTCGGATAGTCAAAGCAAAGTTTCAACGAAGAATCCTAATGTGGAAAGTAGTGCACAGAAGGTACATCAGTTCATTAGTCCTGTTTATCCATTTCAATAGATTTATTTATTGTGGTGTATTTCTTCAAGATGACGAGAACGCAACGGGGCAGAATTATCCAGAGTATGATTAAACTAGACCGGGTAGCTGTAGAGCTTTTCCACCTCGCTCCTTATCAATATGAAAGATTTATGGCAGTATTTTCTGGCACTGATCGTCTTCAGGTTGGATTCCATCTTCCATTAAGTTTCACTTTTTTAGTCGCATGTTAGGTATTTAATAATTTAATATTTCAACCGAAAATAGAGTTCTACACAAACTGATCAAGAAAAATCTGAAGAATCTGTTCAGACAGATCCTATTGATCAGTCAGCAAAATGGACTCAAAAGCCTCCTACTTGGTCAACCACCAGTTCGAGTTGTGATATTAGAATAGTTCGGCAGGTAAAGTTTTGGTTGAGTACATTTCATAATGATAAAACTATGGGTAAACTATATAATTAGCAGTTGTTCTTCTTTAGGAAGCTCTTGGGGTGGGAAGTGATGAAATTTCCGAAGAACTAAGTCCAGACCAAAAAATTCTGAAGCAATTTGACTTTCTCAAAAATTGGGACCAACTCTCCCAATTTATTTTACGCTCTAGTCGCAAAGTTCTCTACATTTTGGAGGCTGAAGATCGCATCCAACTAGCCTCCAACTCTGGAAGCAAAGGCGCATTAGAAACAATTAAAATGAGCAGAGGATTATCCGTTTTGAGTAAGCTGTCAATGCATACTTTGGCAGGGGATGGGGAGTTTGTCGCATGTGCCAACGGAAACCCATCTGACTCAACAGCGAGTCGAGCGGACGAAGAAAGCAAGACTACAAAGTAAGTATTAAAATATGTTGTAGTTTGAGGGGAAATAAAGTCAGTTTTCAGTGATTTAAAATTACCGTTATCTAGTGGGAATAAAAAGCACACCTCCAAAAATCTGGTGACGGTCTGGTCACTAAAAGAACCAAGTATGCCATTATACTTTCTCCGGGTTTGGGGCCACGTCAGTGCGTTAAAGCTACATATGATGGGAAGAATGGTTATTTCGGGAAATAAAGATGGGTCTCTAAGCGTTTGGAACTTGGATGAGCCGCTGTGCTATCATTCCCATTATCAGGAACAAGCGATTCGGACTCCGAGTGTTAATACAAGTACAAATATACTCAACAAAATACTTCTGCGTAATTGTATTCCTTACATATTTTTACGGTTTTTGTATTCAAGGCTGCATGATGACAACCCATGACATGCCCGTTGTGGGGGTGGAAATGTCTTCTGACTCTAAAAATACATTTTCGGTAAGAATTTTGTAACTAATTGGCGTATTGAATACGAGTTAACTTTATTAGTTTTTGTAAATCTCCAGGTAGTATCGATAGACAAAGAGGGCACAGTAATCACATGGAGCTGTCTCAGAGGCCAAGGATCACTGGGTGACAGCTCCCTATCTCAACACAGTTCTGCTTGGTCCACAGTTCATATTTCTGTCCGTCACCAGATTCATCTGAAGGACGTGGTCAAAGATCTTCTCCAGATTACTTGTTTTCAAGCATGGGATTCGGAAATGACGAGCTTCCTTTTTGGTACGTTTAATGGCTACGTTGCCAAAGTTCAGATATTGGAAGCCACAACTGCCGAGGCCGTAATCAAGTATCACGAGAGATTTGATACCAATCCCAGAATTACTTGCATGGACGTGTCAAAGACTTTGAATATTATAGCAGTACGTGTTCATTTGCTGCATAAGTCTTAAGTAGCCCCAAAATTAAAATATTAATTAATCTAGAATTTTATAAACAGTTGGGCTGTGAAGATGGGCGATGCAGACTGTTTGAAATGTCCCGAAAGAAGATGGTGCTCTCCCTTGGAGGAAAGCAAGAGCCAGTCAGGGTTCAATGGAGTGGGCGAAGAGCGTCTGTACTGTACGTGGCTTTGAAGGATAGTCTCCTCATTTGGGATTTGTTGACGAGCGACATGAATCCTTGGAAAACGATTCACCTCAAAGATATTCAAGATTTTATCCTCTATTCGCCTACACACAAGGAGTACCTGGTAAGTCCAGCGTTTACTGAATGGGGTAATCTTTATAATTTCATTTGTGTGCATTTGTGTTTTTTTAGGTAATCGTCTCAGGGAAGGACCTTATTATTTCAACTCCCGCAGATGAAGTAAAGCCTTTGAGTAATAGGGACTTTGCTAGAATACAGTCTTATTTTTCGTTACTTTGTTAAACAATATTAACATTAAATGTATGTTTTATGGAAATTATTAATCTTGTGATAACTTATATATTTATTCATCGAATGATCAGTATTGAAACGTATTGTACAACTAGATTTTAACAAAGTAAATAATTATAATGCGTAAAAACTTATTAATTAACAATAAATACAAATACACCACACCCTCATTTCGTTGCGTTTTCAGCACTTTCTTCTTTAGATCGGTCAGACTTTCTCCGGGACGAGCCATGATTAAACAACTCATAATCTTTGAAGCAAACGTGTATGTGATGTTTATTTTTGTAAAAATCTCGGTGTGGTTTCAACAGCGGTTCAGATTTCTGACAATAAAATACATTATGAGATAGTAGAAAGGTTGATAATAACACTGAAGGTGTAAAGGTTTAAAACATACGTCTCTCCTTTCCTTCACCAAGTAATACACTGCTCCAAAAACCACTGCAAAAATGGGAAGGAGTGACAAAACGTGTCCCACGACCATAGTCATTGGATCCAACCAATCCGTTGGTCCTTCGTTGGGATGATATCTTTCAATTAAGTCTTGGATCATCGCAAACTAAGCAAGAAATAAGTCAATTTTTAGCTTGATGTTAACTTTGGGAGACTTTGCCGCAGTTTGTTTTTATTTATACCGCTAAAAACCCAACAAAAAGGAAAGGTACAAGCTTTGGAATCTGGTAAAAGTGCGTCCTCACTTCGTACCCCTTCAAATGAAGCATATTATAAAAGTCATGCAAGATTCTGGCCATCCCTTGACTCCACGCTACTGCAGAGGTGTA
>JAQGAP010002903.1:0-13747 GCA_034697805.1 Orchesella bifasciata | reverse complement strand
TATGCACTTGAAGTGTTTTTGAGAAAGCTGATATCTTATTTCCATTATTCATGAGAGCTCCGTTTGCTCATTCGACAAAAGTTGGTAGGTTGGGAAAATTGAAATGGTTCTTCGTTTTCTTTCTTTTCAGTGAATGATTGTTTCAAATCAATAGCCAATTTTGGTCGGCGAACGTTGAACCTGTTTACAACAAAGTCTTGAAATTGGTATGAATCTGAATTTCAGATTGACTCAGCTTAACTCTAGAACTTTTTTTTTTAAACTAACAAATTTAATTCATTGCATGGTAGGTCATTGATCGTCTTTGCGTCTTATGGTCTGGTAAATCAAAAAATTTGTTTGAAGTAATTTTTCTTGGTTCCCGGGAATAACACGAGCAGTAATTTGTGAAAATTTTCTTCATGAATACTGTAGTAAGCCTTCCCTCAAAAAACGAGATAGTAGGTTGTATTTTGTTGTGCTGAAGATCTCTCCCTTGCGATTTGATCACTGATTGAATATAGATGGGTTTGGTGCGTTAGATTAATAAAATCTAACTAGCTCCACTTACACAAAACTGGTTCTGAGTTGGGAAAAATACGTAGAATAGTTGTAACAAGTTTTCATCGGATTCCGCTTTAGTGACTTACGTTTCCTGAAACAGATAAAATGAAGTTGATTCATAGAATATCAGCAAGCATGTTAAGTAAGACATAAATCCTTTTAATTGCATATTATTCAACATTGGCTTCAATGAGCGAGACAGATTAGTTTACATCGTTATTCATGATTTGGGACTAATGTCTGGCGCTGACAATGAGTTTAAATGATTATGACATAACATGGATTGATGTCACCTGCATCTGTACAAAATTTGGATTGTCTTTCGTCGCAGTTGTAACAACCAATGACATGAAGTGTAAGCAATGTGGACGCCTACGCGAATGACATAGAGATGATTTATATGATATAGTCATTGTAACCATGTATTTATTTCTATCCATTGCTGGTTTATGTTTCTATACATTGTAGGAGACGAAATCATCACGCCTTGAGTAACAATTTTTGTAGACTTGAATGAAAGGAGAAAAGAAATTTCATGCTGTATGCATCCTAGCTTTCTACACAACAGTCGTAGATACTGTTATTAATTTGCTCACAGCAGTGGATTAAACTCGTTATTCACTTCAACAGTGATATTCAAGCAAATTAGAACACGAAAGTATGTCACAGAGGGGAAATGATATTCCAACTCTGAGTCATGTCATGCTCTCTGCTGTTATCAACTGTTTTGAAGCCTAGACTAACTTTTTGAATTCTTATAGTTTTTGTAACTGTTTACTATGCAGTTTTCCGGGAAGTTTTCAAATAGAGCTATTTAGGGGCGTTAGACAGCTCTGCTATCGATCGCCTCTTTAAAAATGGGCCATTCTCAGTTGGTTAAAAAATTTGTCATACAATGTCAAAGGTAAATACCGATTTTAATAATTTCTGAAATTTACGGAGTAGTTTATTTACAGGTGTGATCTTCAGGTGGGTTGTAGGTGGGTTAGAGCTTGCCAACTGGTTATATTTAAGACGATTGTAAGCACCGTAATTTGATTTCCGATGTAAAAATTTTGTTTTAAATAGAAACGCGTTTGACGTTCGACAAATTGATTGACTAAGCTTTTTTTAAATATTTAAAATGTCGAATTTGCTACAAAACGAGGAAAGTTTTTGTGGCAAGGGAATTTTGAAGTACGACTAAACGGGACACCAGCCCCTTGATTCTATGGTACCAGCGCTGCAAGACAACCCACGAACTCTACATTCATTTTTAATGTTCAAATTGAAAAGTAAAGTCTACGTGGGAGATGGGTGAAGTACATAATTTAGCTATAATGAACTACATTCAAACTCACCTATCTATATTTAGAAGATAGGAGCTTCAAACAACGCAAAGAGTAATTTAATACAGCATATAGTTTGCAATAAAACGCTATTAAATAAATCGAATAGTCAAATATTTAAATACTTGCATTTCGGGGGATAGTCCATAATTTAACCGGTAATTTTAACTCATTCATACATTCTCACAACTCACAACCGTCTTAAAATAGATACACTGATGCGCTTCGAGTTGCAATAATTCTTTCCAAATAAATTATCTGTCCCATTGTCCGCCCACAATCCACAGCTGAAGCACATGAATGCTTGCAGTTTCGTTTTCAATCCCATTCCATAATATATTGTCGTCGGATTACAAGGTAGCTATGATTTTGTTGACGCCATCTACAGCCACAAATTACCCGTGACTGCGTCATCAAACCCGTCTCCAGACGAGTGCAGAACTTATCGAATTAAATTTTAAGGAGATAAGAATTCTGGTGTTGCTGCACCAGCAGTCCAAGAAGCTTACAATTTATTTGCCCAAAACAGTATCCCTTCTCCTTCAGGTTTCTATTAAATTGGATTGCACAAATTAAAACGAAATCCTAAAAGCCTCTTTTAAATTGTGGTTTTGGAGAAAGTATCTTTGGAGGGAAAAGAATGACAGCTTCCTTTTCAGATTGGTAGCAACAAATTAAATGCAGTGTAATCTACTTCGTATTATCACAACTTATGATAAAGTTTTAATGGTTTCGTTTTCTTTCCTTTCACTTTCATCTTTACGTTTCAACGCTCAGGGAAACCACTCTTCTAAAGCTGTTGATCAACATCATAATGCAGAAGAGATTATCAAATTAATTCTTTGGATGACGTTTGCTTCTGCTTTGCTACTTTCTCCAGACTCTTCTACTTCAACTTTAACAATAAGACGCAAATTGCCAGTAGCAATCAGATAACTTTCTCTTGATGAATGGATGGGTTGAAGGAGAAATCAAGCCACTTGTCGCAGACATGTATTGACCTAAAAATCCTTCTATAATAGCAGACGCTTGTCTAGTTTTCAGTTGCTTTGTTTCACCGGAACAATTTTCCTTCTCATAAAATTTCTTGTATGCTAACCGGAATTTGACAGAAAAGAAAGGTCTTTTGAATGTGGAGGGATTCATTAAGATCGGAAATTGGAGTAAACGAGTGGTTTGTGGCGTTGCTTGTGGCCGACTTAATTTATTCATTTGATAGTTACTCGATAAGGTGCTCGGTAGAATAGTGGATTTTATAACAAGCAAATGAATTTTCACAGCTTACTACTTTCTGCTGACTCATTGATAAGGAAGAACACTGTTTGCTACCGCTATCCAATCCACGTCAGAATTCATTTCATTGTTACTTTCTTTTGAAAGAAGTGTGTTTGTAAAAGATTTAATACAACACAAAACCACAAGCGTTACACTAAAACTCACAATATGGAGCTTTCATAAAAGTAAATCAGGACGAAAAAATACAATGGAATAGAAGAACTTATGTTCAACAATGGTGGATGCCGGATGTAGTCTAATGGCTTACGAACGAAATGAATACCATGCTTTCTTTATAAAACCGTTAACCACCAGTAATATTGGTGCAAAATTCCTATGATAACCATATTGATACAAAGAAAGTCACATTTTGTCTCCAATTTCCTTCCGTTCCATTTACCACGCATGGTGGTCACAATTCAGGGTATTGTTCTGCACGAGTAGGTTGGACAAAAAACGATGCAAGCTCAGATCGCCAAAATATTTTCTGGAGAACGTCTCCAACAGTTGAACAAGGTAGGTTCATAATCAATATTGCGTTTTATCTTTTATGCAAAATTAAATCTCGACGGTTTAAATCCGAGAGATATTATAATCCATAAAACATTCAGGCATCAAAGTGTAGCTTGCTGCTTTTTTAAGAGAAATCTTCAAGTATTGAACATTTAAACTGGAATACAATGTAAAAAGAGTTAACACTGATATTCCACGTTTCGGCACACAAAATACCCACATTTCCACCCTCCCACCCAATTTGCATTCAGATGCAACAATTACAGCAGCCTATGTTTTTGTTTTGATGTTATCTAGGCCCCATAGACTTATCAAGCTTAGTTTGATAGTTTAACATGTATTAAAACGAATGAAATTAGGCAACCAAGTAACACTGTAATGCTAAGCCAATGGCAATTATAATATTTATCTGCTGCTGCCGGCATCACATCGCATCCCAGAAGGATTTTCACCTTGGATTAAAGTCTAGATAGCACAATGCTCTTGCTTTCCTCTACCATCTGTATTCAATTCAGTCAACGCCCAACTGTTGTTAGGAGATCGGATTATATTCTCCTGTAACATAAGAGCTACCTATAGTTCTATGAATAAATCGAAAACACACTCACATTCTACGTGTGAATGAATGGGATCTCTTGCAATTTTTACAACGGATTTTCAGTGTGCTTTTCTCACTGAAAAAGTAAAACCATCGACGAATCCACTGTCGATGTTTTTCTTAGCACGGAGGCGTGAAGCGAAAGAGAGGGTACATTTTTTACCTAATTTTGCTATTAGTTACAAACAGTACTGTCTGATGTGCACTCCGCAGTTCTGAAATGAAATTCAAACAGAGTCTCCGTTGACTCGGGAAGAGAAAATTCGCCTCGTCTGGAAATGTGGTTGTGGGTAAAATTGGCTATTTTTATCGCTTAATGTTACATCATCTCTTCTCGCTTTTTGGATGATCACGCATCACTAACACTCTAAGCGGTAGGTAGTAGAGCAGATCGTATCCATCGAATATAAATGTTTATTGTGGCAACGTCAGCAATAAAATATTAAAAAGCCTGTTCCGAACGGAATATGCAAATTATGAAAATTGAATTCTATCCTACCGGTAAATAGGAAATCGTTACACTAATTGAAGCCGTGTTTTGGTGTAGAATATTTATGGAGGAGGAAAAAGAACAGAAACCTTCAATGTTGTTGGTCTTCAGCAGGTCACTAGTGAAAAGGCAAGCAAGGTTTGTATGAAATAAGGCCTTGAGTTAATATTCATTCATCTTTCATGAATCAATTTCAATTTCTGAAATTGGCTTTGCAGTTCGTTGTTTCTTCCAGATGCTTTATTTTCTCGTGGAAAAATGTTTAGAAGTAATTGGTAATATAACTAATCTGTGGTGTGGGTTTGAACAGAAACATTAGTGGCCATGTACCATATTCACGCCAGCCACAGACAGGAGAGCGAGGGTATCCATAAATATATATACCAAAAAAATTAAATCTAAATGGACTGTCGAGAAAGGGAATGTACATAAAGTTTTTCGACAATGTTGAGAACAATGTGCGTTTTTTCTCACTACTTGGCAGCAGTCATAAATTAAAAGAAAACTATGTATGAGTAAGAAGACCACACAAATTCAAATCTAGTATTACTTACTCAAAAACAACGCAAAAGAGTTAGACCGCAAGCAAGCCAGGATACATAGTTCAAAATAGAGTGGAATTAAACCAAGCCGCCTTTTACTACTATAAAATATTTCTCCGTAAAGTCTTCCAAAACTTAAAGTAGCAAAGGTCCCTTCCCTAAAATATTTAGCGAGTTATTACGTAAATATGTAAATTGCAAACACAAAATGTATAGTGCGCGTCACTGTCTACAGATTCACTTTTTTATTTTGTATGTGTCAAGAAGAGACGTGGTTCCGTTTTAATAACAAGTGTTGGCATTGTTCATAATTCCGAAAACTATTTTGTTTCTTGAGGAATACAGTATCTTAGCAGACAAGCAATATTTATCATCATTTTTTAAATGTATAGAAGCCCTTCCGGTAGTTTAAATTCCGAAGAATCAGTTCACTGCCATGTTGACACACTAAGCACGACACAATATGTATTTTAGTAAAGAAACGCTCTGAATTTGAAAACACTGCATTAAATAACAACCGTTTGAGACGAATCAAAAATATGTAAATGAGCAATCTAACTTCAATAGTATAATTAAGTACACTGGGGTATTTACAGCCGACGTGGAAGCGATACAGTAAAATATACTTTCTTCGAAGAGCCCTCCTTTTTATGACAGCGAATTATTAAAGCAAACAATGCAATCAGTGGAATATGTGTTCAACAAAGAACAGCAGGAAATGAGCCCGTCAAAAACATCATGTAGAAAAAATTCCAGGATGTTACCCAGAAAACCCTGTAATATTCCATAAAATCACAGAAAATAAATTTTTTATTCAAATTCTAAATTTCTGCCGGAGATTATACCTTCGTATTTAATCAGTGAAAATATGATTAATCCTTTTTCTCCGAATTGATAAAATTTCCAGTTCTATGGCAAACATCCATCACATCCCCTACTATTACTAGTATTATCATTTTTAAAAAATGGGAGAAAACGGGAGACAATAAGACGAAAGCAATAATTCTGGCTATTCATGCACGATTCCTCAATTTAAACTCACGCACACATAATTTCCTAGTGACCATCATTTTTCTCACTCAGCATCTGCTTTGATGCTCGAGATACTTTTAGGTTGATAATATTTAAAAAGTTATGTCTCACACTGTTTTCATCGGACGACTGCCTTCCACATTCATCTTAGGTTTAACCTCTTTATGGTAATAAAGATAAAAATAGCAATTTTAGGCCGGTTTATGGAATGAAATGTCACACCCTTCCACCCTACATAACACGATGGTATCAAAACACTTCTTATGTAAATGTTTACACTACTCTGATTTTACATGCCATCTCTCTTTGACTATAATTGCCTAACTCTATTTTCCTTTTGTGCCGACTGAAAAATAACGTAATTGATCCTTAACATTAGAAACTTATGGACTCAGGTGTGAACTTAAGTGTCATTATTTTAATCAAAAGGACAAGAAGGGAATTGATAGGGAGATATGAAAACCTTATTTTACTCAAAGTTTTATCATGCGTGGTCCTGATCTGCTCAATACGCTCTCTTTGACAATTCCATCGCGCATGTAAAATTATTACCAATACAATGTAACTTCAGAGAACTTTTGTCACTCTTGCACGTCGTCGTGTTGGATAATACAAATAAATCAATATTACTTTTTTCCTTTTTGCTTTGTTAGAAAGTGTCTCAAAACTACTCATTTGAAATAGTCCCTGTGGTGGAGGTTCATTTGCTTCACAAATTCCATTTCCCTCGATGTCGGGCTTCTTTCATTGTTGAGCACAAAGAGCTACTACCTTCCTGTGAAAGCTATTCTCATTCCACTTAAAAACTATACACTTCAAGCTTAGGTTGGTTTTCATAAAAAAAACACATCAACACGACACCTTTCTCCTCAAAGTTACTTAACACAAGTAGTTGGTGATGGTATTTTTGAATATTGGGAACAATAATGAGGGCGGAGGATTGACGGTGATTTCACACAGTATCGTGACGTGGGTGATTGATGATAATATGACTTGGAAATGGAAGACGACATCAGTATTGCATTGACACCTTCAGATCCATATGAGCAATCCATGATGCTTGGGTGCACATAGTTTACTACAAAAGCTTGTCTCCTTGCAACCTTATTGGTGGAGGAAGGCAGTCAGTTTACATATTCGAATGTGAGTGAAAAGTAACCAAACCTGCTAGTGCAAGCAAAAATTGGCTTCATAACGGGAAAGTCGGGGCCATAAATGTACAAACTGCTTAGTAGAAAAGTGAGTGCAAATCTCGATATTTTAGATAAGCCACATTATATCAGCCAAAATCTAAAATGGATCCTTGACTACTATATCCTTATCGTAGTAAAGGATTGAGACATAGAGTGAACAATAAACTAGAGTACACATTCATTTTTTCCTAAATTATTATTAATTGAACCACAATTATTCAAAAACCAACCGTACCAAAAATTACATACGAGTCTTAGTTGTCAAATGCCATTCAATCTGGACAAATTGTACATTCTGGTTATATTCTGAATGCGTTCCATGCAATTTTTAAAAAATGGATGTGTACTCTAATTAGAATCAATCTCTATGGGGTGAGAGGTAAAGGACGAAAGTGAGAGGTAAAATCCCGTCTCTACCTCCAACTTCTGTCTTTTGAAAATTATGTCTAAAATCGGGTAACTACCACAACCTTATTAACAATAGACGAATCTTGATAAATGTACTTATTAATATGACCGAAGATATATTCAAAAAGTCCATAATATGAAAAATAATACCTAGCTACACGCAACGCCCGATTTCTCGACAGAGGCATTTTGCTATTCAGGTGGACATAATGATGATAAACAGAAATGGTGTCATTCATGGTTAGCTATTGAAATTGAAATGTAAAGCCCGAAAATCCACATGGCCACAAGAGATTCTCTTTACTTTTCATTAGCGATCGGTCAGAATGAAAGTAAAATGGATTTGCAGATGTTTTAGCTGGGTAATTTTTTTGGCAAGTCTAGAAAAATCCCACTAAAATGTTGTAGTGTGTGCAGAACTGCATGGCTCAGTAAAAAGTAAGGGTCCCCAAACGTGCAATTCTTTCCATTTCGCTACTTCTTATTGTGCATTTTTTGGTGAAAGCCTTTTCTTTTCACTATCCGTAAAGTTTTTGAAGGACGTGTCGTTTTCCCCATAACACAAGATAAATGCGACTTCGCATATTTTGTTTTCATTTTCTGGTGAAAAAGCTACTCCCGAACACATTACATATAAAATACATTCTTACTTATAAATGAAATATGCTTGAAAAAGAAAGTTTCATGTCTTGCGAACAAAAGATTATCATATCTCTTTTCTTCTGCAGCTTATGTAATGAGTTTATTTAATGAGTTGTTGTCCAATTAATATTTTAGGAAGGACAAATGTAACTTTTTATTTTTCCCTACCCCGGTTCCTTATTCTCTTCCACTTCATGTTTCAAAAGATAGATCTAAGTGGATTTTCATACCCTTCTCAATTAATCCCCCGGCGTTATGGAGTTGAGTATTATTACTTCCATTTGGTGTTTCCCTGACTCTTTGACATTTTCATTAATTACATTTCATGCTTGCTTTCTCCAGTGTCATTAAATCATCATATTTAGTTATGAGATTTCAAGCCAACATAAAATGTAAACCTAATGGGGCTTTCTCAACGTGCTTAAGGTTGCGTCTGCAAATTAACACTATTCAGTTATCTCAAGCTACATAATAGGTATGTTTTGCCAGTAACTGTTCCAAATTTTATTGACAAAGCCACACTGCGGTATAAACCCCAAAAATGCCAATAATGGCTTACAAAAATGATCTCGTGTTTTCATCTTTTGCAATATTTTCTCACGAATTTTTACGTTCCACACTGCGGCCAGCGGCTACTCTTACAGACTTTCTGCTCTTCTATATGTCTATATCATTGCTAGACATGAACGGCGTGCACTCCAGATGCAACAGAATCCAAGGTAAACGTTGTTTTCTCTACTTCTTTACTTTTACCCATTTTTCATTACGTTTATTCTTTACTTATTACAAAAGTTGAAACAATGGGCGCTTTCGAGCCAACATGTTTGTTCCAAAAATCGCAAACGAATGGCGTTCTGTAACTATAACTAAAAAAGAAGTGAATGCCAACGTGATAACGTAATAAACCAAAATTACGCTCGGGAGTTCTAGCTTAAAATATAACGTGACTGTGGAAAAATGAGCAACTATTACGAAATGTGTGACATGGTTTCACAATGACATTGGTTACAACATAACAGAATACAACTCAAAGGAATACGCTCCCTGGAAAGTTGAATGATAAAAAGTTTACGCAATTAATTATCCCCGATTAACACCGGTGGGACTGGAAGCGGCTTGGCATTTAAATCGTCCAAGATCTGTAGATAAAATTTTAGTCTTTTGTCTGCTTTTATTGTCAATTCAAAGCATTTGATATTTGTTGCCAATTTCGCAACCATGCTATTTTAAGATCTCGAAGCACGTCCTCGTTCTGTTAATGAAAAGTGATGTATTATGCAAAGTAGGTGAAAGCATAACTAAGTTTGGAAACACATGAAGTTTGTCAGGGGGTGAGATAGCAGAGATAATAAATCGGGAGAGCACATGCACCTAATTATGTAGTTACCAACTCCTGATTCAATCTTTTACACTGTTGTGCAACAAGATAACAAAAAGTTATGATTACAAGGGCGTGCATGTAGGTGAGTGACGTAATGAACTTTAGCTGCCTTCTTTCCATGGTTCCATGGCCATTTGAGATAGTAAATCAGTGGCGTTGATGCAAGATGACACTTGGGGCAAAATAAAAATGCTGAGAAAGCCAACGGAAAGATTTATGAGAGGACATGAACGGGACTTATTTACAAATATGTATGCCTCAAAGAAAGGACACGTTTGCTCCTTAAAAAAGGAAGCGTGGGACGAAACAAAATACGTAATACAAAACAAAATACAATCCTTTGCTTGGATCAATAAATAAGTTGTAAGTAAATGAGTACATTGTAACGTTCACTATCGTTTTTCGTTTACTTTTTAATCAGGAATTTTCAGTCAAAACCTAATGAAACGGAAAATTGGCGAAGTCTGAAAACATGAATGGATTCAGCCCCTTTTAACGTTGAACGTAATGAAACACAGAGCAATTGTCAAATTAGGTATACACAAACGTCAAAATCCATCTGCCTTTAACTGCCATAAAAATAATTGTTGAAACCACTTTATTCTCAATATTACGATGAAATGTTTCTATAATTTTGCAGACAATCATTTCCTCAATTTAGGTGATAATACGAGTTTTCAGCTTCCTTTGAAGTTCCAACCCTTCATTTTCATTATTACTACAGTTTCTTCTTCAGGAAATATGCCTCTCGAATCTCAACACACGTAATTCTGAATATCTTATTGGGAATTGGGAATGAGCTGAATACAAAAATGCTCATTTGGTTTAAATATATTTTCTCCTTTTGTCAAAATTTCTCGTTGATTTACTTTTCAGTCAAAGAAAAGTGGATGCCTTGAGTTACCACTAGGAATTTTGTTATGTATACAAATCACAAATGGTGAATAAAATCTGACGAGTGCGAGTCGATATATATTCATGGATTCCATACAGCTCCAGAAACTTTGGTGCGAAAAAACAAAGGAGCCAGATACATGTAAAGGAACTTGTTCTTCCATAAACATTTTTTGCGCAGTTGTCCCGTTCTATTCAGCGTATATTTTATTTATGCATGCAATGCATTTCAAATAAACAATGAGGGACTCAAAAAACCTTTGGTTTCCAGCTTATAACTTCATTGGAGAGAACAAGATATATATGACTGACAATATAGGCAGATGGTTTTTTGTCAAAATGCAAGGGGATGGATTAATAAAATACTCCAAACGTTTCTTGTAGCGAATGGAAAACCAAATTTTCCAGGAATCGATTACGTACGGAATCATAGGATAATATACTTAGATACTTACAAACGTCAACTGTCAGCGTGTTAAAACAAAAAGGAAACATTCAACAAATATTCTATTCCGAACCTTGCAGTTTGTTCATCTTCGAGGATGCACTAACCAAAAGCAATTCCCGAAAGAAACAAACACACGTTTCTGTTTTTTCTATTGTTATTTCCTATCCCGTCTGTGATTTTACAAAGCACAGAAGCAGAATGCTGCGTAGACAAACTTCATCGAGACCAAGTTTTTCGTCATTCCAATTTTAGTGTAAATACAGTAAAAAACATATTAAACATCAAAATGGATGGACATTGGTCGGGCTACAAATATTTACATACTCCAGCGTAAACCGAAATACTGATGTGTAGTCAGTCTAACTATCTTTAATATGACAATGTTCCACCTCCCATTTTTACAACTGCCATAAAAACAGAAAGTGTGTTGTGACCTACATAATTTTAAAGCTGTTTTACTGAGGGTTCTTGAATAAACGAACGGAGACCGCAGACCCGTCCAACAAACGTAAAACGTTGCCCCGATGCATTGAACTGAGGTTTGAACCACTCACTCTTTAAAGTGTTCAGCAGAATAATTAAAACATTTGAAATTCTATTTTTCTCTTTGAAACTAACATAAAACGCACGTTCCAACTCATTCCCTGGAAATTACGACGAAAGCCAGTTGTATAAAACAAAAGAAAACGACCCGTTTTCTGGATATCCTTCGTTACCCATTCTTTGAAATTGGGGTGTAACAAGAAAACCGTGGTTTCTCCAGAGAAAGAACCTGACTTGGTAGGAAAGTAGTCCGACCCGTGTTAGGTTTTCGGGGCATGCTGAAGCATTTCTCGTTCCATTACCAGCGCTCCAGTAGGCTTGAACGTAGCTAAAACTGACGATACGAACATGATATGAATGAATGAAATAGAGGAAAAGTGGAAAGAAATACAATTCTTAATGTCATTGCACCACCCAGGTAACATTACATTCTACACCTTTAGCTCAAGTTTTCCGTGAATTGAGCCTTAGTTATTTGGCATCAAGATGTGATTCTTCATTCCCAATCGTTCTAACCCGTAACATTGCATTTTTTACAACTTTCCTTCTTCTTTCTCGAGCTGATCTCTCCATTTGCCCATTCGTTCCCCTTTAGGTAAGTAAATTATTGCATTAGTAAGCATTTTTGGCTATTTCCGTTTGCCCAAAGCATACTTTTTCTCACAGCTATATCAACTCATGTTCGCTCAGAAACGAGTGTAATTCACAACGTCATGTCCTTTTTTACTTCGGATCGTTTGTTTAACAAGCAATTAAACCGTAAGCTAACAATATAATTTTCCCCGTTTTGCAAAACATTTATCTAGGAAAATAAAGATTTGTTCCGTAGATCAGCTGCAGGCTTTTTTATTCGGTCATGTTTTGTTTTAGATAAGATGCCTTCACCGTTGTCCTTGGGTTTTTGTTCTTGGGAATATAATTTGGAAGGATTTTTCTTGGATGAATGAGTCATGAGTCAATATACCAGCCCGATACGAAAGATACCTACAGGTTTCTAGTATTACCTATGTGTTTGCGTAATCACGATTACGACCTTAAATGATTTTCTCAGGAATTCCGGTTCTGTGTCAACGAGGATTTGGAGGAATGTCCATTACATAAGTTCCGCCTGTGTCAAATTTGTTCTTTTGATTTGGAATGCGTTGAAAGGAGAAACAAGACGAATTTATTGTGTATCTTCTACCGGGAAATGTGTCCCAATACGGAATAAACGTGTTTCAGCAAATAGAAGAATGACAATCAACCAGAAAGCGAGGACTTACAAGATTCTTATTCTGTTTTAAACTGTGTTAATATTTATTCATCCATTCTACTGCGATTTCCGGAAATGTTATATTTCTAATGCTTACAACGCAAACTATCCTGTCTGGTCTTGTATAAAATATACAGGATTGTGAGTCAAGACGATTCGGCTGAAGATCATTCTGGAACATAAAATAGTCCAAAGTAGCTCCTGGTTTTTTCCATCAGAAATTTGATGGCCAGAAAAGTTAGAGTCTCAAATATTAGAAAATAATAGCGAGCCGAACCCGAAAATTGACAAAATAGAACCATAACCTTTTTGTTTCTGCCGTTGGTTCCCTATAGAAATGGCGTAAAACCTTTACATTATGCTGGTTTGGTGTTAGTTTTGCCATAAAATATAAATGCAGCTTGTTTGTTCAAAAATGAAATGAGAAAATAGCAAATTCCTCTCGTCGACCTCGATGTGTGAAACACAAACGGAAGGAAAGGAATGTTTATTTGTGAATGTGTCAATGCTATCTTTCGCGGCACATGTTCAGGATTAACTTTTGCAAATCGGTTCTTCACATTTGAATTGCAAAGTATATTCCGATGTTGATGGTTGAATGGAGGAAAAGTTGGATTTGGAATGCCAAGATGCATAATCACACATATATTTTTACCCGGCCTTAT
>JAQGAP010002902.1:0-13753 GCA_034697805.1 Orchesella bifasciata | reverse complement strand
CGTATTGGCTATTACGTTTACCATAATCCACAAAATCTCCACACAAATATTACCCCCAATGTATCAAGCGTAGTAGATTTCTTCAGTTGCCATGAATTCGAACAAGACGGATCAAAGCGATTTTCTAAATTTGCCGTTATGTGTGAAGGCGACTGTGAGAGCAAGTGGAATCTGGCATTTTTTGGACAGACAAAAATGCATAGAATTGTTCCCAAACAGGAGCCTTTCTACAGTACTTTTAAAGTTTGGTCCCAAGGGTATCCCATTTTTGCTGACTTTCAATTTTCGAGGTTCTTTGGATCGTTTGTGCAATCTGGTTTGTATGAGAGCTCAATGAAGCATTATGCTTTGTTAGAACGGCTTGTTGAAATGAGAAGTTTAAACATCTATGAAAGTTTGGAAATGAGCAATGGCAGCTTGTTTAGTTATGTGTTTCTTTCTCAAACTGAAGGAATGTCTTTGGACGATTTGGAAACCCCGACGAAAATACAAGCCTTTGTAGGCACCATTTTGATAACGGCATTTATGATAAGCTTAGGATTTGTTTCTTTAGCATTGGAAATCCTGCTGAAAAGTTATGACTTGAGACAATATTTCGACTGAATTGGACAAAAATGTGTCATATGAACAAAAACAAATAGTAGAAGGTTAAGTTAGCATTTAGAATATAATGAGGACTAGTAATAAAAAATGTGGTGTCACAAACGTGGTATAGCTCATTGGCAAAGCAAATACAAAAGCAATTCTGTTTGATACCGAACACAAGCTTGCTTAAAACATTGCTTAAGATCATAATCTCAATAGAAATTGAATTTGATGGATTTTAAGATTTCTTTGGTATTGATTATATTATTTGGTATTTGGTGTTGTATATTTCGCCACCATCAAATTTATACGAGGTTCGATATTTCAAAGCCAATCAAGACGGTCTAATTGCTGGCTGTCTAAATTGCTTATGATGGTATACATATCGACGATTTAATAACTCCAAACCATTTGCGTCACTTACCGGAAATTAGCTTTTTTGAATTTAACGGGTGCTGTATTCAGTTGCTTGAGTGAACAAACATTATATAGCTAATATTCAACATTTTGTTGCCGTAATGTGGTGAAGTTCTTAGTCTGTAATACCACGGCAAGAATATTGAGCAGCCTAATATTTTGTTAAATCCCACCACAACTGTGATCTTTAATAAGCGAGAATTTTTGTAATTTGACCGCAAATTTGGGAGTCAAATACAGTCAGTTTTAAAGCTTATTTGAGCTTCTATACCCGAGACATTTACTCTAATTTATTTACCGCAGCACTGGTCTATAAAGTGTATTCTTGCTTCGTTGATACAAACATATAATGGGACGACAATCACATATATTCTCAATTCTCTTTTGGGCTATACTAGTCGATAGCCAACCAAAAAATAGCTGTGATTTTAACCTTTTCCCTCAACTTAATAATGACTGGGAACGATATTTGGTATATTTTTACAATTCCGAACAGACTGTGGAATTTTTTCCTAGCCCAAAATTTCTTCCTAGATTTGTCCTGATAAGGAATGAAAGCACCATCGTAAATCCAGGGATGTATCGATACTCTAACACAGTTAACGTCGTCATAAGCCCTTTATCCTTTTTGCAGCCTTCAACATCAGCATTCAAAACAGTTATGAAATTTATTGATAAGTTAAACCCATCAAGATCAGTATTTTTATTTGTAACCCAGGACTACGGAGATAAAGTTTTGAAGTGGGAAAATGAAAACCTTATCTCATCTTGGATATCAAGTATTATTCCCGTGTTTCCAGCGGTTAAAGCTGTTATAAATATTCATGGCAGAAAAATATGCACTGCTGGATCAAAAAGTACTATTACAATTATTTGCAATTATTACTGTAGACCAACCTCCGAACTTATGCAAAATTATCAAATTTTTACAACTCATTTGGAGTCACTCCATCGCTCCCAATTTTATAATGCAAATTTGAAGTTTCTGCCAGGCTTAGCAAAAGATTTGTTTGGATATATTTATACAGCTCCGCATTTAGAATATTGCTTTGATGTGATTAAGGCAATGGAGCCAATGTGTCGTGGTGATATCATGTCACTTCTAGTAATAGGAAGAATTCATAATGCGTCACTGTTCCTTCCGTCTGTAACATCAGAAGTGGTAACTACATATGAAGCTGAACTTGAATACACAAAAATTGAATATATTGAATATTCACATTTTAGTCATACTGCCTCAAGTGTAACCCAAGCCCTTTTTGAGAGATTTGACGCAGTAGCGTTGTTTTATTGCGAAAGGAGCAATCACAACATCGTAAACGGAGATTTGGAGTTTGCATTTTGGTTTCAACCATTACCGCTAACAATCTGGATTGGTTTACTCTGCATAATTGGAACCGTTGGAATATTTTGTGCACTATATAATCATATCGCGATCCTTCCCCACTCATTTTTACACTCATGCTCAAGGGCTTTAGGCCAACAACAAAGTTGGAAAATAAAGCGATACTTATTCTTCGCTTGTGGTGTATCGTGTTTTAGTTGTTTCTACAGTAACAGCCTACTGAGCATATTAACAGTCGTTATACCCTCGGACAGCATCAAAACTTTAAAAGAACTGATTGGTTACGGCTACAAAATAATTTTTTTCACCAAGTGGACTCGTCGCTCTCCACAAGAAACATATGAGTTTGATTTCAAACTACATCATTTATCGGATTCAATTAATGACTCATTTCACCTGGTAAATTCAACTGTACTTATTAATATTGTACCATTAATAGCAAAAGGCGATCAAAAGCTGGCTTTTAGTCATGACGACACAACATCAGATGTGATGTTGCACGATATCCGTTATAACATGAGGGTCCGTAACCCTTCTTTCAACTGTTTCAAGTTGGAGCAAACTTTAAATCCAAAAATGTACAGTTGGAAAGTAAACACTGAAAACAGTTACTGGATAAAAAGAACGATCGTGCAAATTGTGGAATCTGGGTTGTTTGCAATATGGAACAAGTGGTCAACTTGGAGGCGTTCTTTGCAACTGAAAATGCTCAACGGTGCTAGAAACGAAAACGTCGATTCTGAATACGTAACTTTCAAAACATTTCGTTCTGTAATATTAGTTTGGTTTTGTTTGTGTATGATCTACTTGACTCTATTTTTATTCAAAATATATTTTGATAGAAAGCGCAATATACAGAAACGTACACATGAAACCACTGAGACTAAAATTATCAATGTTAAAACGTTGTCCCCATAATGGTGTATGAGCCTATCAAATGCTGTAGTCTTATAGATAATGTGGAAGAATAGATAAGAATCTGTATAAAGCTGCTTTAAAGTTATTGGAGCGTAAAAAATGCACGGATAAAAACGTAAAAGAAAAATGGCGTTGTAAGGCTCTTATCTAAAATTTTATGTTGCGGAATTATGTATAAATTCTAATACTTTTGGAGATACATAACGTTAAGGTTTATAAGGAACGAATGTAAATTCGAATACAATTAAGCTGATAAATTCAAATTTTTGTAGAATTTAATGATAATTTTAACGAAAATAATATCTCACGCAAAAACAGACGAAACTATTTTACAGCTATGTAGGTACATAATTGAATAAAAAATCCCATTAAAAATGGGGTTTTGATATCGATTCTAGGTATCCAAGCAATTTAAATAGTGTTAGTGGCCAACGTTAGCCCAAGCAATAAGCTACAGAACGAGCCACACAAGTAAATCATAAAAATTACATTTTACACAATTTTTTGCAACCTTTTCTTGAAGCTGCCGTAAAATTTAAAAAGCGACTTTGTACAATCTGAAATCTCAACGAAAGGTACTGCTGTGTTAGAGCAGCTTCTTCAAATAAAAAATTTAAACACGCATAAAAGTTGGAAATGAGCTATGGAAACTTGCTTAGTGATTTTAAATGAACGACTGAATACGGAAACCCGACGGGAATTCAAGCTTCAGTAGGCACCATTTTAACTGTTGCATTTACGATGAGCATTCAAGTCATTATTGTTTTTAATTTCCGAATTTAAACAGTTGGACCATTAAGCTCATTTGGATTATCACTTTTTATGTTCTGTAATTTATTACTTTGGTACATTATTTAGACAAATATTGACAAACTTTAAAATTTGTTAAATATATTTTTTTCAATTTGTGTTAACAGAATATTCTCTTTAGTACTTTAGAAGTAGACTGTAGGTCGGGCGAAAACAAACCAGGAACATTTATTTAATGAATTATCATTATAAAAAGTTTAATAATTTCATTTTTTATAATGTTTGCACTCTACACCATTCAATTGAAATAGTAACGAGTAAATTGATATAACTGGCAATGGAACCAGAACTAATACGGACGATTTACCATTCGAACAGAATACTACTTTTGTTACTCATAAAATGATCTTTCGCAATAAAAAGTCCGCATTTGCCAGTGCAAAGTTCTTCTGAATTTGAAATTTCCCGTTATGGAATCAAGTAGGAATGGACATGTGACTTTGCCCCAAATTCAAAATAGTTTCTATCGAGAAATCCATAAACCTACGGTGGAGATTGTGTGGAACGACAAAAATTATCTAGGTGACTTAATGCTCGACAACTGTTTAATTCTTCAATGTGCTATGATTCTTTTCATAAGAAGCAAACCGTTTGCTCCGGATTCAATATCATCGAATTGGCCTGAAGCAGGAGGAGTCTTCGACGGATTATTTTACGCAAACGCTCGAATATGCTCAAAACACAAATTCACGTCTTTTGAGCTTGTTTTTGTTCCTGACGACACATTCCCATTTTTAAGACCGCGAGAATATTCTTCAAATATTACATCAACAGGAATGTCGCCTCAGCTTTCTGTCTACCTTCCAACAATAATCCTGTTGTCGTATAATGAACAGCTGGACACAACTGTTTGGAAACCGGCAATGATTGCATCTGACTTCAGTAACTCGCTTATATTATTTGTAAATCCAATAAACGACCACGTCAAGATTGGTTTTTTTAGCTGTTTTGACATGACCAAGAAAAATGCAGTTGATTCGGATTGGTACAAAATAACACTTGTGAATATGCCAGAAAAATCTGTGTCAAATTTGAAAACATTAAAAACGTTTTGGAAGAAGATTCATTCGACCATAAACTTCGGCAGGGAGAATTTGCTTGGACTTCCAAATTGTCGCACACTTAAACAATACAGAGTAACGCCAAAATTTGATGATATATCTTGCGAAGCTTACGACTCATACTTTCGGCTAGTTAACTGCAGTCATTTTAATAAATGTCTAAATTATTACATTCAAGTTGCATCATTGCATTTAAGCAGTCCTGTCAAGTTCTCATATCTTGGAACAATATATCCGTTTGCTTTGGATACAACGGAGTATACCTTTCAAGTGTTTCTCCCAAAAATAAATGTTTTGGAAGAAAACTTAACGGCTTTTCTTGCCCCTCTGAACTCCACTGTTTGGCTGTGCACAATTGTTTTGATAGCTATCATTTCGATTTATTTGATTTTCGTGAAAGGGGAAAAATTTGCACATGTAATTTTCTGGAAATATTCAGTGCTCCTAGAACAGGACAAGAATAAACCATATCGAGGCACGTGTGGAAATTATGCTGTAATAATTTTGTGGATCTTCGGGACGGTTTTTATTCGACAATTTTACAATACTTGCCTTTACTCGTTTATGACGGCGGAACCGAAACCAACAGATTTTCCAAAAGATATGGTGGAGCTTTTAAATAGGACAGAGTTTGAGTTGTTGTCACCAAACGAGTTATACGTAGAATTCCAATGGATGTTTTTTATTGATGCTTTTAGACACCTAAAACAAAGCAAAATAACGCAAACTGGCGGAAAAAACGCAAAAGTGTTGAATCCACACTTGGCAAATGCCTACATGAACATTTTGTATAAGTCCACATTTTTCAATGCCTCACTAAACATTGCTACACTGCGCCAAGTAATTGATGGTAAAACTTTCCCATTTTATCGGTTTTCGCTTCCAAAAACGAATAAAGTTAGCCACATCCCTAACTTATTCAGGATTCGAAAAAATCATGGTAACCGAACATTTCTGAAGTTTGCAGTTGTTTGTAAGAATGATTGCGAGAGTAGTTGGAACACAGCTTTTATTGGAGAGAAAAGGTTTCATAGGATTGTACCAAAGCACCAGAGTCCGTTTTTCAAGAACACTGGATTTTGGATTCAAAAGCATCCTAGTTTCGCAACGATGCAGTTTTCGGAATTCTTTGCATCATTTGTGGACTCTGGTTTATACGAAAGAGCGGTTCGGCAATATAATATGATTGTAAATTTATTGAATCTAAAGACTTCAAATAATGTAAGCAGGTCAGGAATAAAAGATGAAAGTTTGTTCAGCTACGTTTTTTTAGATAATATAAAAAAAGGAATCGAAAAAGAAGAACGACCTTCAAAAATATTTGCATACATTGGTACATTCCTTGTGACTGCGATTTTCATGTCGACTGCTCTGGCTACTTTTGTGTTTGAAGTGTCAAAGCCCTCCATTTTTTGTTCTTAATAAATTAAGTACTTAAATAAAAGTTTCTTGTCTTCTCAATCCAAATAGTTTTTTGTCTAGTTTTTGAAAATAGTAAAAAGTTTTATTTAAAGGTTGTAATGGATACTTTAAACACCCTGCCCCATTTAATTATATAAGGTTTTTACAATTTCATATAATTGTTTTTATACATCATGTGTCTGTATGTCATCTTGAAACAAAATTTTAATGTATATACAAACAAAGGCGGCTTTTAGGTTAAATACATTGCTAATACATCTTATGTAACAATGACATTCGTTTTTATGGATGACACAAAACCGATACATTTATGATTAAATTGCTTCATTTTTAGGAGCCGTTGGGTTTGAATCAATTTAAATCATTTTGTAACAATATTAATTTCGGCTTTTTCAACCAGAACTCCCATTCGAAGGTATAATATTCCAACTGTAGTACGTTTTATTGGAAAGAGTTACGTCAAATATGGAGCAAGCAACGTGGCCACAAGCACAAAATATGTTGCTACTACATTTCCAATTTTCCACCGTTGAATTTATTTGGAACGACGCAACTTCTCTTTCCCATTCCATATTTACACAATGTTTAGTTCTTCAATGTGCCTTTCTGCTTTTTTCAAACCGGAAAATGTTCATTCCCAATTTAGAAAACGATGTATTTAGAAATCTACATAGGCTAGACGGTGGAAAATATGATGGTATTTTTTGGGCCAACGCCCGAGTATTAACAAGGCACCACTTTACATCTCCAGAGCTTCTATTGGTACCTGATTTAAAGCATCGAGAAAGCTACTGGGGACAAGACCGTATTGGCCAAGTGTCCCGTCTTCTACCTTTGCATTTACCAACAGTAATTATTTTTCCAGCACCGTCCGATTTTACACCTAAAAAGACAACAATTGCATCTCACTTCAGTAAAACGCTGCTAATGTTTATAAAACAGGAAGGAAACACTTTCAGAATAGGATGCTTTCCCTGTGCTGTAAACAACTACTACGAAAAGCAACTTAAAATTGAGTCGTTCATAATGGAAAATGTTCCCTCAAAATACATTTCGACGTTCCATAGTTTGGTCCTCTATTGGAAAAAGCTTCAATCAAACCTAAATTTTGCAAATAAAAATGAAATTATTCAACCCAATTGTCGTTCTATTGAAACACAGAACAAGATGCCGAAATTCGATGATATGTCATGTCAAGTATTTCGAATGTATTTTCAACTAACTAATTGCAGTAGTTTGCCTCCTTGCAAAGAATTTTACACGAAGTCGATTGCACTAGTTTTAGAGGTTCCTCAGAGGTTTTCCTATCTTCAGCAAATATACGTTTCTGGAGGTCAACAATCGGAGTTTTTGTTCCAAGTCATGTTGCCTAAAATAGACGTATTTGATACAAATTTAATCGCGTTTCTAACTCCGTTCAAACAAGCCGTGTGGATGGGCGTTTCACTAGCAATAATAAGTTTATCTGTATGGTTAATATTCGCAGAAAGTGTAAGGTGGACTAAATTACTTTTCTGGCAGTACTCGGTTCTCTTTGAGCAGAATGAGAGCCAACCATTTAAAACCAGTGTTTAAGGAACAGCTTTAACTCTACTGTGGATATTTTCTCCAGTGTTCGTCAGACAGTTTTACAATTCCTCCTTATACTCATTTATGACAGCCGAAAAAGAGCCCAACAACTTCCCAAAAACTATTCAGGAACTTCTGCTTCACCCTGGATTTGATTTATTGTCCCCGACTGAATTATACAATGAAATTGAATCAGTGTTCACACTTGATTTTAGTTTATACATATCCAACATTTTTACTAGTAACAAATTTGAAAATGGAAGTGCTTCTAATTCAAATTTGGTGCGCTTTTATATGAACATATTATTCAGGTCCTCGTTTTTGTACTCCAGCTTGAATACCGAAGCCTTAGGACAAATTATGGATGGTAACTTAATGAGTATTTATCAACTATCTTTACAAGTTCGTGATTTGAATCAACTACCACGGTTCCAGCTTGATGCGTTGACCAGAACTAATGGATCTAGAACGTTTGCAAAGTTTGCTGTTGTTTGCGTAGATGACTGTGAAAATAATTGGAACTCAGCTTTAATTGCACAAAGACCATTCCGCAGAATTGTACCTCAGCATCAGAGACCATTCCTCAAGTCAACTAAATATTGGACACAGAAATTCCAAGTTTTGCAATGATCCAGTTTTCAAATTTTCTAGTGTCATTTGTACAGTCAGGCTTGCATGAAAGATGTACTCGGACTTTTAAAATGCTGGAGAGACTAACAAGCATGCAAATCTCAAACAACGTAAACATTTCTGGAATGTCAAATGGAAGCCTGTTCAGTTATGTTTTTCTAGCGAATAGAAAGGCTGAAATGCGAAAAGGGCCAACACCAACCAAACTCCAAGCCTTTACTGGTACTTTTATTGTTAAGTTATTTTTAATGGGATGTGCTACTACTGCATTCGTTTTTTGAGTTTATTAAAGCATGTGGAAATCGTTTAAACTGGTAAATGTAAAATCGATCTGTTTGATAAAGTTGATATGTTGTTAATTAATTTGTGTTGAGAACCAAACGCTATAGGTACCAGTTTATTTGCATTTGATACACGAATTTGTTTCGTAGATATTTCCGTTTAGTTATAGTGATAGATTGCAGACCAATAAAATTTGTATTGAATATGAAGATTTAACAGTCACTAAAACTATTTAAAATAATGAACCATTTCTTTGTTTAGGTGAGAGCCATTGTGTGAAATTAAATTTTAACCGTATAGCATTGAAGCTTTTAAGTACAAAACTGAATGGGTTACATTTTAATTTGTTTCAATAACGCGAATAATTAAAGGGTTGGTTATAAAACTTACTGGGCTTTATGCCACAAAATATGAATTTAGGTCAAAACACGCCACTAAAAAATTTAGGCCAACTAGTTTAGTATGTCAGTCTAAATAAGGTAATGTCACTCAAAAGAATATTCCAGTACTGCATGTAAGCATTTCCTCTGATTATAATTGAGGTTGAAAACAATTACACGTCTTTATAACTTCCACTCTTTAGATGAAACTGTTTTCGTTATCAAACAACTATTACACACTTACACTTGCACACAAAACAAAAATGGAAAACATTCCTGGAATTATAGAATTGCTTAAACTGCAATCCAATTTGATATCCTCGTTTCGGGATTCAACAATAGAATTTATTTGGGAATCAGAAAATTCTTTTACAAGTGAATCATTTGCCAAATGTATTTTGCTACAGTGTATTTTACTTAATTTTGATTTCTTAAAGCTTCAAAAACATGCTCCCCAGTCAATTCTAGAAGAAGAAGAAGGATATTGGGGTTTCGTACCTGAACCGGTTTATGAGCACATCTTTTAATTGAACGTAGTTTTAATTACAAAGCAGCGATTTTCCTCCCATGACTTGTTATGGATTTCTGACACCGAATCCCCAGAATTGCTGTTAGGAAATTTGGGTATAAATTACGCGCTTACCGTAACTCCGGGCCGTATTAAAATTCCAACTGCTATTATAATTATCATATCAAATCTTACAACTTCGTTTTATAATAGCACTAGCAGAGTAACAGATATGTTTACTGGAATTCCACTAATTTTTATTGAAACAACAACAAATTATGTTAGTATTAGTTGCTTCACATGTCACCATGGTATTGTAATTCCTTTCTACGAAGAATGGAATCTAACAAAATACGAGTTTTCTTTTGAAACTTTGCCCCCCATTACAATATCGTCTTTCGAAACCGTGCTAAGCTTTTGGAGAAAGCTTAACTCTCGGCTTATTTTCGATGACAGAAGTAGTTCCATAAATTGGGATTGGGTTATTTATCATAAACAAACATCACTGATGAAGGATGAAACCCTGGAAGTTTATAACGCTTACTTTCTTTACGTTAACTGTTCCAGCCATATACATTGCACGAGTTTTTACAATTCAATTTTGGTTCTTGGTCCCAAATCTTTGAGTGTCTTCACCAACCGACTGCATATATTGCCATTCGTTCAGAATCAACACGACTATACATTTCAGGTTGTTTTCCCAAAGGTGAAATTTCTGGATGCCAATCTTGTCGCCTTTTTGACACCGTTTACTGTTGATGTATGGGTACTTGTAATGATTGCAGTTGGTTTACTTACAATTTGGCTAATTTTTGTGGATAAGGAACACATTGGAAATGTAGCTTTCTGGCAGTTTTCAGTTGTGTTTGAGCAAGATGGAGATCAACTTAAAAGAATCAAAATTTGCGGCAGAGTTTTGACAATTTTATGGATTTTTGCCGCAATATTAATCCGTAATTTTTACAACTCATCCCTTTATTCATTTATGGCAGCCGAGAAGGAACAAACCGATTACCCAAATAGCATTAACGAGCTACTGAATTATGAGGATTATGGCTTGCTGCTCCCTAATTCATTTACTGGCAAGTTGAGTTTGCTAATAGGTATATTGGTTATCAAAGTTCACAATTTACTAAAATATACCGGCAAATTTTATACAAGGCCTCCATTATCAAAGATATGCAAGAGATACAAACTGTGGAAAACGCATCGTCTGGTATCAGTACGAAAATATGGTTCTATCCAAAGCCAGATCCTGGAACAATTCATGATTTTTTTGATTTCCTCACTAACTCTATAAGAAAAGATGGGGAAAGATATTTTTCAAAATTTGCCGTCTTGTGCAAGGGTAGAAGTAACTGTAATAGTTACGGAAACGTTGTATTACACGGAAAAAAGGAATTGCAGCGCATTGCACCAAAGCAGCTGTCATTTTTTAGATCTGTTGAGTTCTGGACGTTTGCTCATTCCAGCTTTGCAACGTTAAGATTTCCCAAATTTTTCGCATCTCTCGTGCAGTCAGGAATATATTCGAAGATAATGACATTTCATGGATTAATACAAAAGCTAAATGTGTTAAAGGATTCAAATAAAATGGGAGCGCTTGGAATATCCAATGAAAGCTTGTATAGCTACGTATTTCTTGCAGATGAAGGATTGGTAGTTGAAGAAGAAACTCCTACCAAAATCTCTGCATTTTTGGGAACCTTTTGTATTGTTTTAGTTTTTATTTTATTTGCACTTGTAGCATTAATAATAGAGATACGTGAAGCCTATTTATAAAAGCCAATTATCAATTAATAAAGAAGCTTGAAACAAATCATTGCAATATTTTTAATAACAGGAAGTCACCTAATATTATCAACCTAACGACAATTCTGAAACGCCGGACGTGGCTAAAATTCAATTTTGCATTGTAAAACCACTCTTGTTCTTTTATATTTCAAAAACTCAAACAACAGTAATCTCCGAAAACCACATAACTATGAATTTCCTCTTGGTATCCTGTGTTCTCCTTAAAAACATCTTTTGACAATAATTTATAAACAATAATATATGTGTGACCGCTTGAATCCCGGTCTAACCTGAGCAGAATTTGTTAAGGAAAATGAGTATAAAATCCCTTGATTTTGCTGTACTTTAACCATTCCAAGCTAACATTTCAGGATCAAAGCTACTTGTTATATTTAAACTTATCAGAAATGTCACTAATTTTTATTTTGACAGGGAGTTTGTTCGTTGCGATTGTGTCTCAAAATCAAGTATCCGGACAATGCTGTTATTCTGGAGTAAATGGACTTCCGAGAGGTGTTTGCGGGGACGGTTCCCGTGGAACTCCTTGCTGCGGGTTCAAGTCGTGCAATATTTTCTGCTGCTATTGTGGTGAAAATGGATGTCGACATCGGTATGGAAGAAAACGCTCGATTACAGACCTGAGTAGCGGGCTTCCTGAAGAACATGAGCATGACAAGAATAAGGACGGACACTACGATATGGAAGAGGTTCACAATCTCTTGAAGAGTGGCAGTTGCGGAAACTACAGCGAAAAAATCGGAAAGTGGGAGTCAGAGTTTAAGCGGATGGATAATGACAAAGATGGAAAGCTGAGTTATACAGAAATCAACGTGCCTTAGGTTTGCTTTTGCAATGTAGTTTCCAAATTTTGAGTACATGTCCAAACCAATATTATATAAAATTTTATTTTATTTAAAGTTATTATAAAATCCAATTTTTTATTTATTTTATTCAAAGAAATAAATATTGCAATCAACTTGAAAGAGTTTTCTATAAATAATTCATTTCACCATTTTATGTCTGCATGCATAAAAACTTTTAACGCATATAAAAAACGTAGTCGTGGGTTGTCTTAATACGTTGTTCAATACCAAAAAAGATTTGATATCCAAAATTTGGAGAAAATTGAACGTACAAATATCTCAGTAGAGTTATTATGAATACATAATTTGTTCACATAAAATTTGCATAAAAATTTTGAACTGGGAATTTACAAGATTACTTGATTAAAAAGTAGACCAAAACGAGTCGTTCCTTTTGACACAAAATGCTACAAAACTGCAACGGATGTGGCCGAAGTTTGTTTTTGCTTTCTAGCACAGCTGTTTGTATGTATTGTGTTTGTAGAACGGATGGACCCGTCTTGACACCAATTTTCCGGTGCTAATAACCTCTGAAATGCGAACTGAAATATAAGCAATAGTAATATTTTGTTTTGGAACTAAATACGGATGATGTCTTCTAACTGAATGGTTTAAAAAAGCATGGTTTTTCGTATCCTGCCTTTTCTCGAAATTCACGAACAATTTCGTTTCCTTTTTCCTCATAATTGACCGGTTTGACCACCAGCATTTCAGTTAAATTTATCCAGGAAAAACTACGACTTCTATAAAACTCGTGGATGCAAGCCATGATTTCATCATTCCAAGATACTGACTGAGCATTTAAGAAAGTAAAAAAAAATTATAATTGTTGAAATGGCATCCACGTCCAATTTCTTCAGTTTTATCCTCATCGGAATCATTTTGTCCGTTATTATTTCGGAGAATCATGTGAGTGGACAATGTTGCAAAACTGGAAACTATGGACTAGGACGTTATAGTTGTGCGGACGGTACCGTTGGAACTCCTTGCTGCGGTAAAAGGTCCTGCAATCTTTTTTGCTGCAATTGTAGCAACGGGGGATGTCGAACTCGAAATAGGAGGTGGATTCGTGACGTGACCGGAGAGAGTCCACATATTCCTGCAAGCTTCAACATCTGAAACTTTGGATACGATGACCAAAATTATCCTTGGAATAACCGCTGTGTCAA
>JAQGAP010002901.1:0-13753 GCA_034697805.1 Orchesella bifasciata | reverse complement strand
GTAACTCCATCCTCCTCCAAGCTAAAGCCAAGTCAAAACATACCAACTATATATCGCTTGTTCTGCTCTTAGGTACATTTTTGTGCGGGAGCAAAATGTTGTTAGCGTTATTGAGGATGTGTATGTGTATATAGCTTGTACTGTATTCCAGCGAAAAGTGTACTCTCAAGCTCATGACATAAACAACATAGCAAGTCCACTGCCACCACCACCGTCCAATGAATCCAGCTCAACTTTTTCGGCTAAACAAGCAAGAAGCCTAGCGTCTTTTGAGTTCATATCATCATCATAGTGGGGCATATCTCTCTTATGTCCTTTCTTTTCCGTACGGCTTTTTTAGAGGACTAAACCTCGCTTTTCATTCGGTATCGGTTCTCTTCTCCTTCGGCACGATAATATTCTGTATCTGTGTTGCGTTGCTGCTTTGCTTATGGCTTTTACTGCGATTCACAAGGACAGGTAAAACTAGAGTTGCGTTTGGTTGGTGTGTTATGTTGTTTACGAGAAAATAACAACAGTTTTTACGAGTTGGAAACAAGAGTTGAGGCTTGGGTCGCCGTTAAATTTTAATGTGGATGACTTGATTTGGTAAGTTGGAGTGATGGGGAGGTTTAATTAGTATGCTTCTACTGTTTTCTTATCGGTTGGACTTAGCGGCGTCTTTGGGAGAATGGATAGCGGATGTGAGAAATGATGTTGGAATGGATTGGATGTTTTACAAGTGGCGTTTGTTTGACAGTCGGATGTGAATATTTCTTTTTGGATGGAATAGGGCAAAGTCAGCAGACAGTTTGTTTAATTGGAGGATACGTATTATGGGTTATGGGTTGACAAAAGGGTCGTGCTACTGTCATGTCATTCTTATTTCTCCGTCATTCGCTATCGTTGATCGTATTGATTTCAAATATCATAAATGTGATTAGTTGTTAGTATGTAGAGAGGCACGCTTTTGTCAGGCAGGAAAGTGCATTTAGTATATCCATTTGGCGACATTTTTGGATTTGTGAGACTGATTGTTTTTATTTTTGTTTTCATTACAGATTGAAATCAGTAGTACCTCAATATTTTCCGGCTTGGGTGGATATCACAAAGGCTCGTTTCCTCAACGGAAAAATCATCTTGGAACAGTTTGAGCATCTACTCTTTCTCTAAAACAAAATTTCCAACGCGTGGACACACTTGGTTTGACACAGCCAGGACTACCGGCGTATCTTTTGGGAGAAGTCTAGGTGAATGCCATTGCCACATCTTGAGACACTCTTCTAAACTTGGTGTTAGGTTTACTCCAAAGCAGTAAGTGTGTCTCTTTTTAAGTAATGAAAGTTAAGATATGACACACTGTCAGTAGTTTGCTTTCTGACCTGTATATAATATTTCTGTGGTTCGTATAGATACTTTTTGAACGAGTATAGTACAAAAATGGGCCGTACAAGAAAGGAAGAAGGTTCAACTGATGCAGCAACTCGTCAGCTTGACGCCAAATCTAAAGCTATTGAGAAGGCAAAAGCTAGAGCTGTGCGCGAGACTGCCAAGAAAAGTTACAAGGAGGATTCCGAGTCCGATTCTGAAGTCGAAAAGCTCATCGAAGCGCCAGGAGATAAGGATTTCTCCGGCGAAGAGGCGGATCCATCTCCATCTGAGTCAGGATCTGATTGGGCCGGTGAAAGCTCTGGAAGCGAATATGGGAAAAAGAAGGCACCTGCAGCCAAGGGTCGTGGAAAGGCAAAGAAAGCTTCCGTGAGTCCCAAGAAAGGTAAAGGGAGGGGAAGAGGTAGACCAGCCGCAAAGGGTAAAGCCAGTACCGGATCAAGGAACGGCAGCAAAGCAAAGGCTCCAGCTAAGCGAAGACGAGATGATTCTGACGAAAGTGAAGAATCAGAAGGTGAAAGCTCTGGAAGCGAATACGGAAAGAAGGCAACTCCTACTAAAAAACGTGTTAGCACTGCACGAGCTTCTCCAGCAAAGAAGAAGCCAGCTGCTTCTCCAGCGAGGGATTCTGGAGATGCTGGTCGTCGTAGTAGAGGACGTGCAGCTAGCTCAAAGTCGTACAAAGAGGTGTCCGAAGATGACTTCAGTGAAGAGGAGGTGGTAGTTAAGCCAAAAGCGAGAGCTCCGGCCAAACCTCAGCCCAAGAAAGCAAAGAAAGAATCTGAAGAGGAACATTTTTCTGATGCCGTATCTGGAAGTGAGGACGAAGAGCCGAAAGAGGCGAAGGAAAAGAAGAATGCCCCCAAGCCTAAAGAGGATGCTAAGGGTGGAAGTGATAAGAAAGCTACAAAGAATGGAGACGATAAAGCTAAAGCCAAGAAAGAAGAGGAAAATGACAAGGAAGATGAGTCGGATAACGAATCAAAGAAATCTGATGTCAGTAGTAAAAGTGGTGGAAGTGATGCAAAAGCAAAGGGAAAAGACGCAGATAGTGCTTTAAAGAATCGCACGGAAACGGATTACTCTTCAATAAATTTTAAATGCGAAAAGAAGACGCCTTCGGGAGAGGATCCTAACTTCCGAATTTCTTCTTGGAACATTGGGGGAATCAAAGCATTTTTGAAGGTAAGTTTTCATCATCAAGCCCAAGCAATTTTTCTTCGTTCAGAGACAGATACTCATAAAGTTTCTTTATTTCAGAAAAATGGGTTGGATTACATTAAGCACGAAAGTCCAGATGTTCTTTGTCTCCAAGAAATAAAGTGTAGCGAGAAGACCAAACCTGAGGAAGTTCAAAAAATAGATGGATATCCACATTTATATTGGTGTTTCTCTGATCAACCTGGCATGCATGGAGTGGCCCTGTTTTCTAAAACTGAACCATTGAACGTCAAAAACGGACTACCAGCTGATGAAGGAGACTCTGACAATGTGAAGTCCTCTAAAGAAAAATTTAGCAAGGAAGGACGCGTAATTACTGCCGAATTTGAAAAATTCTACCTCATCAATGCTTGTAAGTTAAATTTAACTATTATTTACAAATGTGGGATAAGAGAGCAACGCCAACTTGACATCTTTTGTACGTGCTTCATTACAGATGTTCCAAACAGTGGTAGAGGTGAAAAAACCGACGATCACCCAAAAGGATATCCTCCAAAGATTATCAATGGTGAACGGCAAAAGTTTGATGGCTTGTTTCGAGACTATGTTAAGAAATTACAAGAGAAGAAACCGGTCGTAGTGACAGGGGACTTGAATGTTTCTCACACGGAAATTGGTACGTTGAAATGACATGCTATACCAATTGATTTAAAATCAAATGTTAACTGGTTATAACTTAGCATAGTTATAATTGATTTCGATTGTGTTCTCAAATACAGATTTGGCAAATCCAAAAACCAATGAACGCACAGCCGGGTACACGAAAGAAGAAAGGGAGGACATGACGAAACTCTTGGAGGAGACCAAACTTTTTGATTCATTCCGTGCACTCTACCCTGAAAAGAAGGGGGCTTACACGTTCTGGAGCTACATGAACAACGCCAGGCAAAAGAATATTGGCTGGAGGCTCGATTACTTTTTGTTGTCTGAAAAACTCCGTGATTCTCTATGTGAAAATTTAATGAGAACTGACGTCTATGGTTCTGATCACTGTCCCATTACTATATTCTTAAAAGTGTAAAACGAATTTGCAGGATTTTTAATGTTACATCTACAGGATTTTCAGTTCTTTTTATTTGCAATCTTTTGATGGATTTTCAATAATCATTATATACAGAAAATACTACTAGAGTTCTTAGGCAGACTTACATAAAAAGTCCATCAACTATTTGAGCATGTTAATGAAGAGCTAAATTGAGCATGTAGTGAAAAAATAAAATTTTCGTAAAAATACTAAGATATAATTCTGTAACAGTAAATGTATGTATGCCTGTTGTTTTTGGAAATGAATACCTAGTAACTTTTTGAAAATAACCGTTTGCACTGCTTCATCAGTTTTGTAGACTTTTTATTACACTGACGATGAGTCCGATGAGTGTGGAACATGGTAAGACTGAAAGAAGGAATAGGAAGAAAAGGAAAGGAGTTTAAAAATTGCATTTTTGGTATAGTCTATACCTTATTGATTAAAAATCAAGATTTAGTTTGTCTGACTAACAATAAATCAGAGAAAGGTAGCATTTATGCATGGCGTGTATACGTAATCATAAGTGGTTTATCTGTAATTATGATTGCTGTACTGTTCACTAAAATAATCTAAATAAATCCTCCGTTACTTACTGCACACAGACAGTTTTTTCGATCCAAGATACCCAACCGAACCCAATTGTTGATCCAATATAATATGCTTAGTGTTTTATTTTGATACTTATGTTAAAGCTATAATGATGATGATGATGAGGTTTAAGATGAATGGACAAAATTTTACAGTGTATCTAACATTACATTAATATAATATTATAGAATTAGATTTGTGTCTTATGAAGTTAAGAAATGAAGTATGTTGCCCAAATCAAGGGATTTTAAAGTTAAACGTTGGTGTAAAAGTACGTACTATTATAGCAAATGTGTGAAGCATGATTCCCAAGATTCATCACAAAAGCTTAATGTAAGAAATGAAGTGTAACTGTTAGAGTGAAAATAAAGTTTTAAATCAGACAGCCCAGCGCTTTCACCAGTACTTACTTTCATTCATTCAGCAGCCACTAGTTTTAGTATGAACACAATATTTATGCTTGAATTAGTAAAGTATAAGGCATCCATAAAATCAAATTATGTTTTATATACTAAACATTTTATTGGTTTCACTAACAGATATTCATTTTAATTACAAATTTTGATCCAATCATTTCACCGGATCTTCAGATAACCTTACTGCTCCATGTAATACATAAATTGGGGTTAAAATGATTCAATAGCCAATTACACATTCTCAAAGTAAGAGTAAACAAAACCAAAATAATTAAGTTGAAACATTAAAATATTTACGATGTTCTACAATACTAAAGTTTTTTGGAGACGTTCGAGTACACATTCATTACTTTGAAATAAGGGGAAAGTTGCGTAAAACATTACTCGAATCACATTACATTTTATGTATTTTCTTAAACAAATGTTGTTGGATGATCAGATGTATACAAAGTGCACCTAAAATTTTAAATTCAAAATTCATATATGAAAATCCTTCTTAGCTTTGCAATCTAACTATATAAGTCTTCATCATCTTCTTGGAAGTTTCCTCCTTGTCCCGGAGGATTTCCTTGTCCAGCTGGTGGTGTAGATGGGAAACTGAAAACAAAGAAGACAAGAAGAAATAAAATGAAGAAAATATGAAAATGCATTTCGGAACAGTACATATTCTATAAATTTTAAATGTAAGCTAAATTGCAGTACCGGAAATTATTTCCGAAACCCCGAGACTGTTGAAGTGTCTGAGCGAACATCTCATACTTTCTAATGTCATTATCAGAGACAGACCGCCGAGCAAACTTCATTGCTTCCTCGAAGTGAACTTTGGTGATTTCAGGAACTGGATCTTCATCATCCGTCTGAACAAAAATAAATAAATGGTAAGATAATGGTTTCAACGAAAAGTTACTCAACTTTTTTTTCTTTTCTTTCAAATTTCTTACATCCATAGGCGCTTCGGCTCCAGCCTGTGCTCGTTCCTTTTCCCTGCGAATTTCTGCCTCGATCGACTGTCGAATGGCCAACTTACAAGCACGCTGACAGATTTCAGTGATGTCAGCGCCAGAGAAGCCATGAGTTACCTTGGCTAAATGAGTAACTTCCAAATCCTTGGCAATCGGAGATTTTCTCAGATTCGCCTTGAAAATTGCCTCACGAGATTTGTCATCAGGCAATGGGATGTAGATAAGTTGATCCAGACGACCAGGACGCAGAATGGCTGGGTCAATAATATCTAAACAATAAATAAAAAGTTCAATTATTAAAATGAAACTAGTAGTCCATTAATTGCAGCGAATAATGTAGGGTAATAAATAAAAACAGCATACCTGGTCGATTCGTTGCGCCAATAATGAAAACGTTCTTTTTTGCTCCCATACCATCCATCTCGGTCAAAATCTGATTGATAACACGATCAGCTGCGCCTCCAGCGTCACCAACATTTCCTCCACGAGATTTGGCAATAGAATCCAACTCATCAAAAAATAGCACACATGGGGCAGCGGAACGGGCCTAGTGTAAAAAATATTGTCATTAAGTCTGTTGTATGCATTTAAATGAAACAGCATATCAAATTACTAAAAAATTACCTTATCGAAAACATCTCGAACGTTGGCTTCGGATTCACCAAACCACATAGTAAGGAGCTCAGGGCCTTTCACGGATATAAAATTGGCCTGACACTCATTAGCAATTGCTTTGGCCAACAGAGTTTTACCACAACCTGGATGTAAACAAAACCGAGTTTTTATAATTAAACATTAATTCGTTTATTAACTAATATTTAAGACTTTTTAAAAAGTATAAAATTTACCTGGTGGACCGTAAAACAACACTCCCTTAGATGGTTGCATTCCGAACTTTAGGAATTTATCTGGATATTCAACGGGATACTGTACCAATTCTTGCAATTCTCTCTTGACATTTTGCAATCCACCAATATCCTCCCATGAAATGTTGGGAACTTCCACAACAGTTTCTCTGAGTGCACTTGGACTACTCTTACCCATTGCATACTATATGACAAGAAAACATAAATTCATATCCTGCCAATATAATGCATAAATTTTTACTACTATACTACTGTTATAGTATAGTAGTAAAAAATATTAAGACAATTTACCCGGAAGTTATCCATCGTGACAGCCAACGAATTTAGTACTTCAGCATCAATTTGATCGTCTTCAAGATCAATAAGATCCATCTTCTCCCGGATTTGTTGCAACGCTGCTTCTGAGCAAAGAGCAGCCAAATCAGCTCCAACGTGACCGTGGCTTTCAGCTGCAATCTAAAACACAAATTCAAATTAGTTGGTAAAGTTCTGCACATGACACTGTTAACAACATCAAAAAAACTACAACTTAAGTAAACATTAAATGAGTTACTAGTACACTAATAAATAAATACCTTTTCAAGATCAACATCTTCATTCAATTTCATGTTCTTGGTATGAATTCGTAAAACTTCCAGCCTTCCGGTGGCATCTGGAATGCCAATATCGATTTCACGATCGAATCTTCCAAAACGACGAAGTGCAGCGTCAATTGAATTCGGTCTGTTTGTAGCAGCCATTACAATGACATGGGACCGTTGTTTAAGACCATCCATCAGAGTCAAAAGTTGCGACACAATACGTCTCTCTACTTCACCGTGGGTCTAGAAGAAGGTATAAAGATTGTATGAGCATTTCATATTGCATACTGTGCTTGCATAGATTTAAAAAAAAAAAGTTATACATTATTCAATTAATACACTTAATTGAAACCAACCTTTTCACGCTTAGGAGCAATAGCATCCAATTCATCAATGAAAATGATCGACGGAGAGTTTTTCTCTGCTTCTTCGAAAGCTTTTCTAAGATTAGACTCAGATTCTCCAGCCAACTTACTCATGATTTCGGGCCCATTGATCAAGAAAAAGAAAGCTCCTGTTTCATTAGCCACAGCTCGGGCAATCAAAGTTTTACCTAAAAACATTTAATATTATGATTACTTCTAGATTACTAATGATTCATTTACTACTTCTCACAAACGAAACGTACCTGTTCCAGGGGGTCCGTACAGCAGAATACCTCTAGGTGGCTTTACACCTATAGCCTTGAAAAGGCTGGGATGACGCAACGGTAATTCAACCATTTCCTTAATTTGTGCAAGTTGTTTTCTGCATCCTCCAATATCATCGTATCCCACAGCACTAAGAGCTTCTTCCTCCTCTTCACGTTTAATTGGATCCCCTTCACAATGAATTACAGTGTCTGGAGCTACAATACAGAAAGGCGAAGGATCCGTTTCAACGACTTTAAATTCCACGGCTCTCATTCCTCCACGAGCGATAAACACATCTCCTTTGTGTATGGGACGGTAAGCTTCTAAAAAGTAGGGCTTTAAGTAGACATCAAACAGATTTCCTGTCAGTCCTTCTACAGTGTCGTCGATTGGAAGAATGTGAACGCGTTTGCCGTACTGCACATCCGGACACGACTGGATGGAAACAACGTCTCCTAAACGAACTCTCAAATTGTTTCGCACCACACGATTCATCATGATCCTGTCATCTGGACATTTTTCATCTGAGAGAACGATACAAACAGTTTCACGACGCCTCTTCCCTTTCAAAAGTACTGTATCGCCTCTGAAAATATCCAGAGCATCCATTTTGTTCTACGATAAAAAAACAAATAACACATTAAAGTACTAATTTTTAAAAGTAATTACTAATTAGTTTACATAATTTTTAACGTTAGTAGTAATTACCTGAGACAAAGCGACCACAGAGTTGTCATCTGATGGTGCCTCCTCGACTATAAGCCGATTTGGTTTATCCTTCTTTTTCAAAATTGCTTCGGCTAAATCTTCCCGACTGAAATATTCAAACAACAGGAATTATTCAGCTGTTCTCATTCAACATTCAGTCAAATCTGATAGGTCATGTTAATGTTAGACGCTAAAATACTCCAAAAAAGATTAAAACCTCACCCAGCCATGATGAAACGATTTAAGATTCCTTAGGTCAATGCACAAAATCCTTGGTTTAGACGTTCTTTCAGCTGCCGAATTCTTCTTGCTTTAACTGACCACTTTTGATCTTCTTTTCTGTAACTTGTAATACAGGATAATCTGGAATTGGCCAAAGGAAAAATACAAATTCAGAATTAGCAACATGACAATACCAGAGCTAACTAGATCGTTGGTTCAATCAAGACAACCAAAGCAAACCACTATCCAACTCAGCACTCCTTTCTTTCAGATATCAGCTACGATAAGTCAACAACGACAAATGACAAAGAAAGTCAGTTAAGGTCCAACAAGCTTTCAAATGTATAACGTCAATAAAAGGACGATTATTATCATGCCCTAACGGTTAGGGCCTAACCCTAACTTCAAATTAAGTGTGACCAACTAGCTAATGACTAAAAGCACTCCAACATCAAACCACACCTTACAGCATCCATTCATTAAACTCGCCATTAAATCAGCAAGATCGATACTAACCGTAAATTATTTCAAACCCAACTTAATATTCCATTATTACCTGCCACCCACTTCCAAAACTCGGTTCTCCTCGAACAAAAATATTTGTACTCGAAATATAACTTATATAGATTGATTAATTATTAATGTAGATGTGCGTTCCTAAACTGACTGAGCTGATCACTGATCAAATTCCCAATGCAAGAAAATCTCCTTTCTCGCTTCCCAACTGACTGGTGATACTGACGATGACTTTGAGAAAAAAGAATAGGCTACGTAGCATAAGATCCTTACTTCACTCTCAAACCACCAAACACTCTGCAGATCCGGCTGTCGACTGATGTTCTCGTATTGTCAAGTCACTTCTTCCTTTACGTTTTACGTATATTCCTCTCTTCTCCTCTGTCTTGTCAGCTCAGCACTTTTGTACCGAATGTTGTTTCGTTTGAGTCAGGATCAGGATCAGTTAAATTGCCGTAAGTTGACTGCACTTCTGCTGAGTCAAGCGGTCCGTCCACTAAAGTCGATTGGGTTCAACAAAACAATTTTGAGTTGAGGTCTAAGCGTCCAGAAAATGGAGGAGGTGAATTTATCGGATCTCACAAGAGTGTTTCTGAATTCGAAACTTGACTGTTGGGGTAACCCTCAGCAACATGCACGAATTGGGGTGAGACCCTAGCAGGAGCTGTGTACGTGTAGCTAAGGAAAATGCACGCAGAGGTTTTAGGTTTTGGGATATGCACAAGGAACACACACGACGTGCTATGGATTCTGATAGGCTGATGGATCTCCTGAGTCATTCAAGTGAATTGTGCTAAAGGATGATGAGCAGAATGGAATATGTGCATAAGGAAAAAAGATAGGAGATTTTTCTGGCCTATGCATTGCTGGCGAAATGAGTATGTATTTCATTGGTATTGTGCAATATAGTGTGTAAATACGTTATGAACTTTCGTGAAGCTTATAATATGCATACCACTACTGGCTTGGCTTGTATATGATGAAATGAGATGACATTTCATGCGTTTCGTGCGTTTGATGAGCTGAACTCCGTCATGCAGTTGGGGTTTTCACAGTTTATCCGAATTACAATCTGCATCAGTATTCATAGGGTTAAGAAGGTTATGGCTATGCATTTCAATGGAAAAACTTTGTAGTGGATGTGTTGAATAGTTGAGGCTGGCTTTGTACACGAATAGTATTAATACCTATCGTTTCTCAATATTATGCAAAAGTCAAAATGCGATGGGCTAAAGAGTTTGTTAAAGCTCATATGCAAATAGATAACTTTGGATCTTTAAGGAAGTTATTTACTATCTTTAGTTATGTTCATGTCTCACCATCCCCCGTTCAGATTCATCCGTTTCTTTCTTAATATAAGATGTGAATTTTCAGAATGAAATAACAATGCATTTCGGCCTAGTTGACCTGCGTTCTTTTTGGGGTGACATAAGAAAAACTTCGTCGGAACATGCACGCTTCTGATTTTCTACATGAAATGCAGAAAAAATCAGAAATTGGACAATTTTGTGAATTTTGGTGTTGGTTTGCCTTTGCCTACTAAATGTTAAACAATACCAATCTCCCACGAGATCACAATTGAATAGCATCTCTTCCTCATCGTCTCATGCAAATTCATAATTAACAACACATCGTAAATCGGTTTTTTTCATACGCTCCGCTCTGTGTTTTAAACCTGGATTCATTTGAATTGAATTAATAATAATTTGTCTCACTTTACTATTATCTTACTAATATGTACTTCAATCAATCATATGTCATACCTGTGCAATAATTTCTGAGATTGTTAAAATAGGTAGCGTATTGGGCAAGATGAGTTCCCTGTAAAATCATTTTTGCATGATGGATTTAACGTTATATTGCAAAACTATATCTTCATGCAAGACTTGTTCAAATGTACCTATCCCCTAAAGCAAGCGTCGATGTACTTATACATCAGCGTTACATCAGCGTATACGCTTGCTTTCAAACACTATAGTAGCGATATTTTAATATACCTACAGACTATATAGCCCACACAACTTGTCGTTAGCAGTCCCAAGAAAGTTCATATGAACGAGGATATAATATATAGCATTTGGTTGAGATCTTTACATACTGTGAGTCATGAGAAATAGTATTCGCGGAGAATCTCTATACAGAGCTTATATGAACGCTTATGATATATATGGATTTTATACACAGTAACTTTTGCGTTTGGAAAACAAGACTCATTGGATTCCGTTCCATAAAGCCATATCAAGTCATATCCCATCACATTGCATTGTATGTTATGCACACAACAGACAGATACAGAACATATGACAAACAAAAGAATTACAAGTCCATTTGCTCATCATCAACATAAAAATCAAGTAAAACTGTGTCTAAACTTAACTGGTTTGGAAACGCGTTTGTACAATAAGTCCAACTTGTATACATTGCAAATTGCAATCAACATTTTCGTGTCAAATGCATAATAAACTTGGGTGGGCAGCGTACGTTACAAAAATAGTGACTTTTGTGTAGTTCACGTAACATTTTTTATATCTACGGACTGACGGTCGACTTTCACTTAACCGAAACATGAAGCCTGAATTTGAATTGGATGTTGCTTGATGATAAGGCATGAAACTGTATGTACTTAATGTGTAGTGCTGTTCCAGCAAAAGTTAGCAACTTAAGACGTGGTTGATTCAAGTTCTAATAATATCTGACTGATAAACTGAAGGAACTTTGGAAAAGCTTGGAACTGGTTACATCGAAGCTTGTAGAAGTCAAGAAAACGATTGCCGTAAACCTGTAGTCAGTCCCCTTATATAGATCTCAGATAATCATCAATCATGGCTGCAGGACTTAAGTGTAAGTACATTCTTGGTGATGATTGATAAGTCATTCAGTTGCCAGCATGGGTTATGGATTTTTATTGCTTAATTTGGTTAGTTTTCTCAAACCCAAACGATCTTTTATCAATCACTATGAAACGGGGCGTTACGAGCTGGACAAAATACCAAAATTGTTTAGTTTCGAAAACTACCCGCACATAACCGTACTTCTAGCACTAATTGGCAAAAGGAAAAATTTCAAATGATTGTTTTGTATGATTAATAAAAATGGGAGAGAAATGGCAAATACCTTGATTGTTCGATAGCACAGAGTCGCTTCTGAACCTCAATTTGTGAAAACAATCGTATAGGAAGAAAGTTGAGTGAGTGCGAGTAAATTCCAAGCAAATCAGATCTCCACCTCCACTCTACATGCACAATCAACCATGGATTGTAGCTGCTTCAAAACTAATCAAAATTTCTGTACTGCTTTAATAATCTTTACTCTTGAGGAAGTCATGTTTTTATGTTAAATTGCAAGTTTAACTTTATTAAAATGTATTTTGTTTATTTCATGACCTTACCTGTGGACTGGAAATCATGGCACTCTACTTCTACTCGATCATGTTCATGACCAACAGCGTAAGTTTTTCATATCATTACCACCGTATATATTGCATTGCCTGATTATGATTTATGATTGTATGGAAAATTCCTAAAGCAAAATATATATATCGTGATTCATATTCTGTATTTCAGACTGGTTCTACTAGCATTCTTTGGCTCGGTGGGTATGACCCTTCTTGTCATAGGATGTGCAACGAATCACAAGTAAATTATTATATCTAGAGTTTCAAAATGTGTAAGGTTTTATGACTAGGTAATGTATCTAAATATTTCATTTGTTTTGGGGGTTTCAGTTGGTGGCCATTTTTCGTAGTAATATTTTATTTACTTGCTCCAGTCCCCATACTTTTATCCCGAAGATTTAGTTCATCAGGAATGGGCCCTTCAAACGCCTGCCAAGAGCTTGCAATATTCATAACAATGGGAATCGTCATTTCAGCATTTGGTCTACCAATTGTTCTGCATCGAGCGCCAGTCAAAGGGACTGAAGAAGATGTTGTAAGTTATTTACTCTCGTTCTCCAATTATTTTCTAAAGTTTAAAATATCAAAATTACCAACGCTGCTTTCACCTCTTTTTAGATTCCGCTATCAGCAATGTGGTATGTGCTCGGTGGAAACGTTGTGGTGTTCTCAACAATTGTTGGATTCTTTATAACATTTGGTGGTGAAGACGTGGATTATACCATGTGGTAAAACCAAACTGGAACTGATGCATTAGAATGAAGTCTTTGTATTGTACATAAAGATATTGACATACTCGCATTTACCTTTGTAATAAGTCACGTAGTCAAATTCAGATTAATTTTTACTAAATTATGTCGATCATTATAAGTACTTGAACTGCTGTTTCGAACTTCAAAACCCATAATTTTGATGATTTAGTGACATACGCGTAGATTGTGATTACTGTGATTAGTAAGTAGATACTAACGCAATTGTTTTGCATTTCTTTTTTACGTAAACGTTTTCGCTGTAAGTTTTCTTTCTTTGGAAGTAAATGTCTAGAATCACTACCAAACCCACCCACAGGATTTCTTATAGCGAAGCAAGTTAGCTGCATCTAATATTCAACAAAACCTAATCATATGTGTAGCATTTAGAAACCAAGCTCCCCATTTAACAACGGAATGCATGTACTGTTTCATTGTATTGTGGTAGGAATTTGTTGTGAACCCCTGAGTTTCTTTAAATTACATAATATTGAGTAATAGAG
>JAQGAP010002900.1:0-13754 GCA_034697805.1 Orchesella bifasciata | reverse complement strand
TCAAGGTAACAATCGTTGGACAAGGAGCTGGAGCGGCTGCGGTTGGTCTTCATCTATTATCGCCAATGAGCAAGGGTAAACTGTAAAATTGAAAGAATCATACGATTCATTAAAAGTTCTATTTATAAATGACCTTTTCATTTCCACAGGATTAATGCATAAAGCCATCATGCAGGTAACATTATTATTATTATTATATCATATCAGCATCCTATACCTATAAAGTTTTATCATGCAGAGTGGCAGCCCACTATGCCACTGGGCTTTGGTGGACGACGAGCAACAAGCCAGCATCCAGAACTTCATAGACGCGGTTGGCTGTACAGGTACAGATGCAAAAGAAGTTTTGGCGTGTTTAGAACCTAAATCTGCGAAAGAGATCGACATGGCACGGCAAAAAATAATGGTAAATCGTGACTTGCACAATGAAACAGAGAGATGCGAAAATATGACTGATATTGATGTTGATTTTGATGACCACACACTTTTTCGGACTGTGATGTGCCAGCAGGAGGCTTCACGATTTATGGCTGATTCAAAAAATAATTATTGTTTTCACAGACAACATTCGATGATCCATTTTATCCATTTGGACCTGTAGTAGAGCACTGGGTGCGCTCATTTCCCAAGAAGAAGGTCTTTCTTCCAGATTACCCTCTCAACATTCTATCGGATGCCACCAACGATACGTGGGGCGGAATACCTATAATGATGGGTAATATATTACTGTGTGAAATGATCCAACAACCGAGTAACCTTTTTTTTGTGCTTGAAATGAAATCATCATCGTTTTTAAAACCTTGAATTGTAGGAGTCAATAGCCAAGACGGGCTCAACTTTATTACAGGGCGTATGTAAATTCAATGCTATTCTGAATTAATGGATAATATTACATGACTTGTTACGTAATACATTCTATTGCGTTTCTTTCTACAGAGTACATACAAAATCCCGGTCTGAAAAACGAATACTTTACCAAATACACAAAGTCTTACCCACCCAACTTTGGGTATGGGTTATCAACCGCAAGAACAACTCCGGAAACGATTGATGGAATTACTGAGAAAATCCGCGAGTTTTACTATGAAAGTGTTCCTTTGGAGGAGCTTCGTAATTTGGCGCATCACCAAACTCACATTGATATGTATTCTCACAGAAATTACTATCAACCTGTGAGAAACGCTGCGGTTCTATTCGGAAAATGGAGCGAGATCTACTTGTACTATTGGAGCAGGGTTGGGACCTCCATCAAAAAGTGGCACGGCTATGATAAACTCAGTGCGCCCAAATATACCTAAAATCCGTACTATTTATAGTTTAAAACTTATAATTGTGTGATTTTCTCACAGATTTGACTACTGGACTTGCAAATGGGGATGAAATTCACTTTCTTTTCGATCCGGCTGATGTATTGTTTTAAGAATCTTTGCATATTTCAAATACAGCATATGACTTTAGTCTAATAAAATGCTTTTTTTGCATAGGATTTTGGTGACTATATGATGATAAGGAATTCCAGACCAAAACATTTAGAATTTTCCGAAGACGTTGTTAAACTCTGGGTGATGTTTGCGCTAGATGGGTAAAAAATCCTTTCCAATTTTTATTATAAGTAGCATTTCTTGACCTGTAACGTAACGTAACTGTGTCTTGCGGTAAAAAAATAGGAAACTAGCTGCGGATTGGATGTCAATGAAAGGTCGTGACAAATCAAACTTGGAGTGGTATGAGCTTGGTGATGAGAGATTAATGATGAAAGAACCTTTTACAAAATATGCCGATTTCTGGGATAGCCTTGGCCTTGATACAAGGAAGGAGCTACCACCTCCTGGAAACTATAGCGGGAAACCGCTTGGCAGCAAGACTCCAGCTCCATCTCCACCCGGTGACGAAGGATTCATCTACATGGATGTGGACGATTCCAGAGAAATTCAATTCAATTATTAGAAAAAAATGATTTCAAGACTTGTAAAACCTTTAATCAAATTTCTAATAAAGCTGCACATTTTTATGGCATTACTACCTTGAAAAACTAAGTAAGCGCTTTCATTTGCACTGCGAGCGGTCGTCTAGTCGATAAGGAAGGCGAGCTAAGGTCATACCGGTCGGTAGACTGACAGCAACCCATTTATGATTTGCGACGTGCCAGAGGCTTTTCCTATGCTCTTCAAACAATGTTGGAACAAAGTGGTACACATGCTACTCAATAATGTATATTGATGAGCTCAGTGTTTGAACGGGTTTCACAGATGATGTGCATTACATAATTACATCAGAAAAACCACTGCCTATATAATTTCTACGGTATAGAACAGGTTTTTAAAAATTTGCACAAAAAGATGCTCTCCACTAGACAGCTAATTTGTATTGCAAATCGAATCAAATGATAATGTACAAAATATCTTGTTCAAGTAACAAAAACTTATCTGAATGCATGCGGTCATAACCATGCAGTTATGTATGCATTAGTAAAAATTCTAATGAGGCGATTGATAAATGTGCATACATTGTATTGTATAAAGCAGCCCGTCATCATAACATCTTTTTACTCATCTTTGCACACCATTATGAATTCATAGCGTCAGTAAAGCGTACGACGAAGAAAGAGAACATGATGGTTTTTTTTTTGCTGCTGCTCTTCTGAATCAAATGGAGAAGAATGGATTGGAACTAGGAACATTTTACTTGCATAATGACTTGTCAGATTTTCATTTTCAATAGCTGTCAAGCTAATCTAAGCGGCTTGCAAATTTCTTGAAGACTTTTTTTTTGTCCCGATGCTCTTTGTTATATACCATACCTGGAGTTGCCAGGCTGGAATTGATATTTATTCAGTGTATTGCTGGAAAACGCAACGTTGTTATCCACGTATGTTTGCCAATAACGATGGAAGGTCATCTGGACATCTTTTGAAAGCATATTTGCCTTGCAGGGGTTATCTCACAAAAAAGTCAAGCATTTTTGGTCCTCTGTTGAAGATGATACTTATGATAAATATCTTATGAATATCATTGACTTTTTGGAACTTTGGGCTAGATATTACGATAGCATCTGAAAAATCGGCATGTATAAAAGGGTAATTTCATGGACAGTCTTGTACACACTCCAGTCTTGCGGGAATTGCGCTGGACATAGGATCTCGTAAATTATTCTACTCAAATTACTGTTTAAAATGAAAGCTTTTACAGCAGTTTGCTTTGTTGCTCTTGTCCTCGGACAAGAAGCAGCTGCGACTCCTTTAGTATCCACGCAATTAGGGAAGGTTCAGGGAACAACAGGTGAATCTCGCAATGGCCGCATGTTTTACTCATTCAAAGGAATACCCTATGGAAAAGCAGAACGGTTCCAAGTAAGCAACCATTTTCAAATCTAAATCAAAATCTTTAAACATTTCTATATATCTCATTCATTAATCTCAATAGGCTCCAGTAGTTGCCGACAAGTGGGCCGATGTTAAGGATGTCACTGCACCTGCCAAGGCTTGCATTCAGTACAGTCCCTTCTCAAAGGAAATCTTTGGTGAAGAAGACTGTTTGAATGTCAACATTTACACCCCAAAACTTCCAAAGGAAGGTGAAGACAAGATTCTTCTTCCAGTTATCGTCTACTTGCACGGAGGTCTAAACAACGATGGAGAAAGTGAGAGTTTCGAACCCAAGTACTTCATGGACGAGGACGTGCTCCTTGTGGTGCCTAATTTTAGACTTGGAGTTTTCGGATTTTTGTCTACCCAAGATAACGCAGTTCAAGGAAATATGGGACTCCGTGACCAGGTCCTCGCTTTGAAGTTTATCAAGGAAAACATTGAGAACTTTGGAGGTATGAATATATTGAATCAAATATTTAATTCAATATTGAATTGAATAGAATTGAATACATATTAACATTGAAAACTTTGAATAGGGGATAAATCTAGAGTAACCATCATGGGATCTGGTGCTGGAGGAGAAGACGCTTTCCTCCATACCTTGTCTGCTCCAAGCAAGGGTCTCGTCGGTATGTTCTTTCTCGGCTGATATCTCGTCATCGTTGAATTGAAGTTAAAATTAAAATTATCAATCCTCTTACGAATAGAACTATATTAAAAGAGTGAAATCATTTTAGACAACGTTATCAACATGGGCGGTACAACTCTTAGCCGTATTGCTTTTATTCTTGATCCCGTCACGGAAGCCAAGAAGTTTGGCACACAAGTTGGCTGTCCCGTAGACACATCTGACGCCCTTGTAGCTTGTCTCAAAGGAAAGCCTGCCAAGGAGCTCTTGGAAAAGATGACCAAACTTAACCCCACCGTAAGAGCTTTGTATCAAATTTCCCCATAATTTCGATTGATTTTTTTAAAACACATCTATTAAAAAACTCGTTTTCTTTTCGCAGACTTTGAACATTCCCGAGTTTGCTTGGTTTGGACCTGTTGTCGAGAAGCTTATGCCAGGTCAAACTGAGGAGGATTTGATTGTTGCTGACAACCCAATCAAACTTTTGAAAGAAGGAAAGATCGTGAACAAAGTTCCCTTGATCATGGGTGGAAATGAGCATGAAGGAATTAACATCATTACCGCAAGTAAGTACTTTTGACATTATTCGTAGATCCCATCTTGTATCTCCGTTGAACAGCAATTTCACTAATTCAAATGTATCAATAGCCCTCCTTAAAGAAAAGTCCTTAATGGAGAAGCTGGACAAGCAATGGATGGACATTGCTCCAGAACTCTTTGTTTACAAAGATACCGCCAAGGACAAGGATGTCGTGTCTGCCAAGCTTCGTGAATTCTACTTTAAGGACAAGCCACTCAGTGAGGAGACTTTCGAGCAGTTGACCCAAGTCTTCAATGACAGATTTATGGGCTTTGGCCTCGTAATCTCATCTCAATTGTATTCCAAATCCGCTCCCGTTTATCTCTATTATTTCGCTCACATTCCAGGTGGGTACATGTTACAAATGTTAATGTTACAAAACAAATGTTCATACAAAATGTTAAATCAACATTCTCTCTCTATATATATAGAGACCTCTGGACTCAAGTTTCTCGGAGTCGACAAGAGCTTGGGAATGGCTCACTTGGATGACTTGCAATTCTTGTTCAAGTTGAACCTTCCAGGATTCAAATTCCCAGAGATCACAAAGGACAGCAAGGAATACCAACTGTCCCAGAATGTCGTCAAAGTTCTCAGCTCTTTTGCTGAAAATGGGTAAGAAGCAGCAACGAAAGTAAATCATTGAGAAGTGTAAATCTTCAATCGAGTTTTAATGTATCCCTTCCTTCTTACATAGAAAACCAACCAAGGTCTGGGGAGAAGCGAAGGAATGGAAGAGGATGGATGCTGGAGATCCATCAAAATGGTTAAAAATGGGAGAGGAGACCCACTTCCATACCACCGCACCAGAACAATTCGCACCCCGTATTGGCTTCTGGGTTGAGCTCTTCAACAAGGAGCTCGGCAAGGAGAAGGAGACACCAGAATTTGCAAAGTTCTAAACTAAAAGAGAACCACCTATTTTTCCAGTCTTAAAGCGTTCATCTCAATCTTCCTCAACTTTCTCTCCATTTTTCAACTTACACCAAAGCAGGGCCCACTTGCCCAAAAATCTTCCCCTTTTCTCTCAGTTCTCTTAAATGAAAATATAACGAAGACAATAAATCGATACATGCTTCAAAGAACAGTAAAAACTGATGGTGCACCTCTCATTTATTATTTCGTTCATAATAATATATGTAGCATGAATCCCAATGCATAAATGCTGAATGAAAACATTTAAAACTCAAAAGGAATTGAAGATGCTTGACTATACACGCTCATTGTCTTATTAATTAAATCTTTTTATTTTAATTTTCCATATAATAGACGACTCCAATACAATATATTCATAATTTAAATTCATATTACTTTCTATTACAACATTTTTTACTCTCTGGTTTTCATCTTAACCTCTATGGATAAACTACTTACACTAAAAAAAATTGTAACTCTATATTCACACAACAATTTGAAACCTGAATAAAAGCCTTTTTTAAGTTTCAACTCAAGGGCAAGAATATAACATTTTTTTGTTGAAACCTTTTTTTTTCTTCTTGAGATCGTACATTATTATTTAATTAATAATAGATGTATTTTATTTTTTAAGTATATATCATTTGTGTACAGCATTCGTAAAACTTGTGATTATAGGTATACAGTATATAATATATTGAACATTTTGGAAACAATAAAATTTAATCTTTTTCATCTTCGCTTCTCCTCTTCACCTCATTCTCATATCTGTTTTTCTTGTTGTTTTAAAGTAGAGTATGAGCCGATTGCAATAATATAATATATTTTTATAATAGTAATTTAATTTGTATTTGATAGTAATACCATTTTAAAATTTGTTTGATTTCCCATTTACAATTAAACTAAATATATATATGAGAAGAAAGTTTCATTTTATCCTTCTACTTGAAAATGTATACACTGGCCTAATTTTTTTTATGTACATTTATGTATTATATTATTACCAGAATTTTCGACAATAATAATAAAATCGTAGTTTAATTTTTTAAAGTTTAATATCAACATCGTCATGTATGATATGTCTTGTTGAAGTGGATCAGAATCAGATTTCTCTTTTTTCTAAACAATCAAACAACGCATGTATATGTTATGTGAAAGTTTTAGGAAGCTGGAACGGAAGGTGAAGGTTCCCTGCTGATAAAGCTTCTACGTAACCGGTAGGGATGAGTGAATTAAGGAGACCTTGAAATCAGTAATAACTCAATTAAGCTAAGAGCCTAATACCGGAATGTTTTGAGGGGAAATGGGAAAGTAAAATCGTGTTATTGCAGGAGTGCATTATAATTTTATGCTATTAATCTGCCATAAACTAAGACCTTTCTATGTAGTACATTGACAATGAGTTCTCCATTACGTAAAATTCCTTTTAACGAAAGACTAAGCTTTAGTACTAAAAGCTACCTCATCATTTCCTTCTCTACTAAACTACTTCTTAAGAACATTGTATATAGTCCTTATGGAATATGGAATGAAAGGAGATTACGGAACTGTTGAACATTTTGATACCAGAAGGGCAATTATTTTGATGATGATGATGATGATGATGAAGGAGTAGTAGATTCAGTAGATTGTAGGTAAGGACTTCTACTAGGTCTTGTTTTATGGGGCAACGTAAGACATTCCTGTCACGGCTACTCGCTACATATCTTATGAGGCGCTCTGTACTTCATATATCTTATGGTTCTATAATATTATCTCAATAATATTGCCTCTAATATCTGTATGTAACCTTTTATATAAGAAGTTCAATCACATTGAGTTTCTCTTATGAATAACAAACATGCAAAGTTTTCTTCCGATTTTGTGAAACGTAACCTATACACAGGTAATGTTTTGCTAAGTTTTAGCTATTTACGTACGGAGGATTAAAAAACGATGGAAAATGTATAATTTGTAATAATTATAACCACCCATTTAAAGAATTCTGTTATCCAGCCATTCGAAAAACGGTCAATCAATCAATCAATCAATCAACTAGATTTATATATTTATATATAAACAAAGAGAAAATAAACCATGTAAACTGTACGACACAGAAAAGTAACAACAACATGGGTAAAGGAAGAAATAGAAATACCCGTAACCCGAACCCGTTCCACATATATCCAATCTCAATATATAACAGTTTCTTATATATCATAAGTAAAAATAGTCAAATAATACGACACGATGATATTGTACTAGGCAAATGTGGGTGTATATAGGAATCGTCACAGAGTCTGTATAAAAACTTTGTTTGGTATACTGAGAGATGAAAATAATTATTACGTAAAAACTTACACAGATTAAGTTTTTAGATTTCATAATATAGTTTGTTTGTAGAATTTAATGATTTTTTTTGGAGCAGCACCAATCATTTCCACTTTTCACACCAATTACATACTATTAATTCTATGGTTTAATATAATAATAATATGTATTTTTAAATACTTTTCGTAGCGTCAAACAATATACGTGTACTTGTGTTTGCTTGCATCTTCAATCACAATGGGGTATAGGCAAGACAAAGAAAGTAAAAGCTGTTTGGTTTTTATATTGCGGAGAAAGAACTTGAAAATTTATAACAAGTAACTCATACATATATAAGGTATGTATTGTTATATCGAATTTGACCGCGAGGTGAAAAGAGATTCTTGCGGTGTGGGTTAAATGTAAATGTGTATGAATTTCATCTGTATGCATCAATCGTCAGTGTAGCATCATCATATTATATAGTTTTAATAAATTTAAACGCCTCAGTCTGTTGATTGATTGATTGTTGTCGATAGAGAGAGAGAAAGAGGTTGTAAATTTAACTATTGATAGCGTAACATACACAAACTTTACATGTAATGTAATGAAAAGGATATATAAAAATAAGAGTAAAATGCTTTTTTTTCATCGTATCTTCACTCTCCTCATAATCAACTATAACAATGGATATATTTTTTTTACAAAACTTATTTTCATGCTGCGTGTGTGTGTGCTTTCTCTCTAGTCTAAACATTAAGAATGGTGACAATCTATTTTCATAATAAAAATTTTTACCATTAGTACTCCATTTTTCACCTTATCAGACACATGATGATTTTGACGAGTTGAAAGAATATCGGAACGCAAGATATGTTAAATTTTCACATAGTAGTACGTACGTATATTTTTTAATGTAACATATATAGATCGTGTCGTGCTTTCCTTCAAAATTCCTTTCTGCACAGAAAAGAAAATTACTGATTTTTAGATTAAATAATAATACGTATGTATGTTTATATAAGCCTATTAATTAGCTAGATAATAATGTATTGCAGCGACATGTGAATTAATATCTTAACTATATTTTGCAAATGTCAATATATATTTAATTAAACAGTTTCTCCCTGCTGCGGTATGTTTTCCCCGAAGTCAAAAAAGTATAATATACTTTATAACACGCAATAAAAGTAAGCCCTTACACTAACCTTTTGTTTTTGTCACTCTGAATAACATACATAAAGTAAACTTAAATTGCTAACCCAAGTACTCTTGCACTATATCAGTCAGACCCTAACTACAGCACACATTTTATATATCTTTAGTCGAAAACCTACAACAATAACCTCATGCAAGCACCTACTTTGACCCTTTACCCTTTTAACACACTCATTCATATTGATATACATGTCCCTATTTGCTTTCGATATTATTTGTAGTATAGTATATTGTTAAAGTTACGTGTTTGTGCAGCACTAGTTTATAAAGTGGAAGGAATACTTTAATTTGTTTTATTATTTGCTTCAAAAAACTATGAATTTTACTTTGCTGCCTAAAATAACGCTTTAGACTTTTAAAAACTACTTCTTACAGCATATAAATCGAAAGTATTTTTTGTTGTGCATGTGCAGTTTTAGTTTTAAGGTATATTCACATTTTTTTTGTTAATTGTGCCACTTGTTGTGCTATATCGTTAAGTGCTCGTAGTATGTGAGTTAATAATATGGGTCCAATCAAATGTCAGTGGTAAGAATATAATACGTGAATAGTTTTTTTAAGCGTGTGTAATTGCAGTTATCTTATCAGGATTGCATTTTCTTGTGTTCTCAGTAACAACACTTTGGAACTACCTCAACATTTGTGATTTTTATAAGTACTTGCTAGAGTTTTATTAGAGCAGTGCAAAATATCCTTTTGGCAACTAATGGAATATCACGAAATGTGATTTCTCAGCTACTTAATAATGAACAAGGGAGAAATCTTTGACAACTTTCACCCCCACAGCCATGTACCAAGATGAAACAAAGTTTGTCGTAGGTTCATAATCGCTTTGTGATTCCTTCCTTCCTACGCTATTAAAGCTATGTCAATATGACAATGTTTCATCCATGTTTAATTATTTTGGCTAAGGGCATATATACCTATTATGTTGAACAATCTATTGGACTATCCTGTAGTATATGTTCGTATGCATTTCGTGCATTAAAGTGATGCGGGAATAATAAATGTCCTACCTAAGCCGACTGAAATGATCTTAAGTTCTTAACCGTAGGCGTACAAGTACTATACATACAACAACAAGTAACTTATTACTTCTCTAACGTCTACCCTATCTTATTTTGTTTTGAATGAAAGCGTCATCCGTATGGTTTCAGGATTCTTAATATCAATCAGGATTCACCATCATCTTCATAAACTAAACCTAGTTCTAAAGACGAGTTTGACCTACAACTAAATCTCTCTAGGATTTTCATCCAATATTCTACTATGCACCTTTTCCGTCAGTTTGCTAAAATACAGTCTGTTAAATACGACTTTTCCTTTCCATATAAACGCCTGAGAAAAACAATGCAATCGAAATAATTCAAATTTAAACGTTCACTATCGACACTCCATTATTATACCTACAACCTATACCAACCACTACGAGTATATTTTAAATTGTATTTTAGTATCATCATCAGAATAATGGGATCACAAACTATTTTCAATAATTGACAACACCAAAAGATAAATTATGCACGTTCTTACACTACTTTATATATTACTTTCTATCACCAGGCTATATATAATTATAATTATTATTAACGTACGTATGATTATGAAAGTTAAATTGGAATAATTTTTTTGATCACAAACAATCCGTTTGTCGCACCTGACTTGATAAACGTAACGAATGACACCAAATAATGTCTAGAGATGAAAGTTACTCTGCTAAAACCTGACTTTCATAACCTTTAATCACGTAACGAGACAATTGAGAGAGCTCGGAGGATGGTAGTATTATTATAAATTAAGTTTGGTTATACATAAAACGAAAAACTATTATAACTATATACAGACACAATATTTTTTTCTAGTTGCAAATAAATAATGTATAATTAAAGTACGATATTCTGAGTACATATAAAGACATTTCAAGTTTGTTTGTCTACCAAAAATTAGTCCAAAAAATGTTCTTTACATTTCGTTTTATAAAGTATGTATAAATGATCATTCTTTCCCTGAAACTAGAATCAAAACCGTTTTTTTTCTTTTGTTCTCTGTCTGTTTGTTTCTCTGTTGAAGGTCCTTCCCAATAACCAAGAACCCTTTGGAATAGTAGTAGTATTATTATAATCCTCGTGTGGAGATGGTGAAAGTCGATTTTTTTAAAAGATGGGAATGCCTTTCTCTCGGTTGTTAGCTGTTCTCACCTTTCAACTTGGGTATTGGGGGTTGTAACGGTGGTGGTGGTGGTATTGTGAAGATTCTTATGGAATGACTAGGTTGTATCAATTGAATTTTATATGTACATAATATTTATTATACTTATGTAAATCATCTAACGCTTTCCTCTTGCCCATCTGAGCAATGCGTCAGCCAGTACATCCAGGTGGGCCTTGGTCTGCAAAAAAACGAAAAGAAAATGAATCCGAATTAGAATCATATAATAATATTGATCTTGATTTTCATACACAGAACTTTTAAGCCAGTTCTCTACTGCATTTTTTATAAAGAGTCAATGGATCACAGAAAATCACTCACAGTTTTGTAGAACATGCATGCTTGTAAGTCTTCATCTTCTTTTCCAGGGCAGTCAATAAAGCCGTCACATAGAACATGGTCATCTACACAACGGTATCTGCCTAAACGATCAGTCGAAGGACATGCAAATCTCTCCATCCCATCATCCGCTGGAGGGCATTCTGAAAATTTCAAGATAAGAGAAGAAGCCTTGTAAAATATATTACTCTTCATTTTCCATTCTTCATTCTGAGAACAACTTTAGTTTTTTGACGGTCGTTATCTCATTATTATATGTTGGGTAGAGCATTATTAGATATATGCAAATAGGGAAAGATGAACGAATCTCATTCAATGATGTAGCGTATTATTGCCTTGTGGCTCTCAATGATTTGATTTTATTCCAGACATTAATAATACCATCAAAATTTCCATGTCATGCAAAATAACGTCATCGACGATGTGTCTCTTGAATCCGGATTATTATTGTGTTGGCGGACTGTATGTGATATGAATATGATTAGTATGGCAGCACGTCCTTTCCTACACAAATCTAAAAATAGCCAAATAAAATACGAATACAGAGCAATGTACTCGCTAAAAAAAATACCCCCATTGTAAATGTCCTCTGCTACTACTCTGGCAATAGGCGGGGAATTAAACTAGATGGTTGATCAGGTCCTAAGGGACACTCCCACACGTCGGAAAGGAAGCCCTCTGGAATATACGCCGATTATCGGGAAAGGACATAATTTCTCAGCATAGTAAAAATATGAATGGATGCGGAATGATTTATCCCATTTGCAAATTACCACTTTCGAGTCACTGCAAATAGAGTGAGCTGCACCCAAGTGGAGTAGTATGGAATAAACAAGGTTTAGTCGTCGTTGCATGAAAATTTCATGAAACTTAATTTTGTGGACGGAGCCAACCAAGAAAATGATTGGGAGCAAAACAAGGCTTCCATGACTAGAGTCCGTTTTACAAGAGAGAGAGAAAGATGTTCGTTTTTATTACCATTCTGAGCTAAGAAGGACGAAGGCGATCATTACACTTGTCGTGGGTGGGCGTTTATGAAATAACGATGAAGGTGGACCATTTTTCAGGGGATACTAATCTTGAGAATTTACGACTTTCCTTGAGCAAGTGCCACTTTCCTAGCTAAAAATAGATGGCTAAAATGGAATGACGATAGATCAAAAGGGCTATCATTAGCACCCATATATATGCAAATTATGCGGGCTATTTTCGCCAACAAAAACAGTCTTTCCTGCAAAAACCGTTTCCGGAATTTTACGATTTTCGTTGACAAAATTCTACACTAAAAGACTCTTAAAGGAAACGACCTACGTGTGTACAGTTTACGTTTCGCTCTCAAAATACATGCAAGATGGAGGCATAAGGCGGATAAGAGCCTCCTAAAACACGTAGGTACTCATGCAACATGCAATATTTAATTCAAACTTTTATTTACTTTCCATCATAATCGCTATTATATTCCCCCACCATCATAAAATGGTGAACATTACATACGTTTTATGCGCCCTAGGGATAACCACAAATAACAACTTACTACTTACATTACCCCTCCATCCATCCATATTCTTCTCCTCCAACTGAAAGTGAGAGGTCAAATGGAGAAGTACAGTATACCGAATGTTTATGCTGGTGTGTCCTTTTGTGTGCCAAGGTAAATTAAAAAGAGAGAAATGATGAGGCATGTGAAAGAAAGGCCACAAAGATAAATATTATGATGAGGATGGGCTGGATGAGGATAGAACGAATGTTCAAATGAACTATATAACATCAATTCTCCAAGCATAATATATGATATCCTTTCCCTACAACTACATCCTCCAGAAATTCATGGAGAAAGCGAAGCACTTTGGCTTTTGCGTCGTCGTGTCGCACACCTACATACCCAAACTTTCCTTGTTTCCATTCATTTTCCAGAAGAGCAGGTAGAGAGCGGAGCAGACCATACTTTGTGTTTGTTCTCCAGCCTACGTACTACCGTATTCATATACAACATACACGCACAGCGACCTTATAGACAAAAGCCTTGTTACTCCCGTATTATATATTGGGGGAGTGGGGAAATTCTCGCTAGTACTCTTTCCATTCGACTGCATAGGGCACTGACTGCACTGCATTGACGTGAGCAAGTCGTGCCCATGGTAACACCATCGAAAACTGAGCCGAACGCTGTCGAGCGCCAATGTGGGCTCTTGTGCATAGGCGAGAGT
>JAQGAP010002899.1:0-13754 GCA_034697805.1 Orchesella bifasciata | reverse complement strand
ACACATACACACACACATGGACAGAGGGACAGAAATACCAAAACGATTAACTACCAACAAGTTGCTAGTTAATAAAATCTGTTGTAGAGCTCTTATGTCAAAATATTAGTTTTTGCAACATGAGACTTATTACTACCGGTGAATGAACTGGCAAAGTTGAACCTCTATAATATGTACATATATTGTCACTTTTACTTAATGAATGAATGAACGAATGAATGAAATTGTTAGACGCGTAGAGATACTTTTTGAAGAAAGTGATTTCATTATAGAAAAAAAAGTACAATTAAATCATACACGCGACTTGATCTGTGACGAAGTGCAAAAGCCGATTAATTGTCGTGTCTGATGATTCTCTAACGAATAAAAATGGACTGCCTTTCACTTCCTCGCCACCTCGATGCTCTTGCGCAACTTTGGAGTAGGCGAGGTTTATAGCAATTAAGAATTTCACCAAGCAATCAATTAGTTTCTAGCAATTAAGAATCTACAACACCTACTTAAAATCAATGAAATTCTTCGGATACGGATGAACGCTTGGATTTGGAGTAGAGTAGAATAAGCATGTTTCGTAAGTACATAAACCAGCCGAATAAAAATGACCGTCTTTTCCCCTTAAAAATTCTTTCAGAAGTGGTCCAAATACCATGCAACGAAAAGAGCTCTTGAAATCGAAACCTTTTCCGTAATTGCAGCTAGCTAACCCATATATTTCATACAAAAACTGGTGATACAAAATAATTGCATGAAAAGGAACATGACACCAGAAAAGAAGAGAAGGTGGATTATGTCTAAACCTGCTGAAACACGTTGTAGCGGTTGTAAAGGAGTAAGTCACTGGCACATAACATGGGATTGTCTTTGGTAATGATAATGCAAAGTTGCAGAGGAATATTACAGTTTTTTCAAAGACTTTTTTTTTGTATTTAGGTGTGTACATGAGTACATATTAGCATGAGTATGCGGAATCATATATCATTATCAAGAAAATTCCTCTCGGCGGGTTGACAGACGTCGGTCATTCAAGTAAAAAGAGAATACAACAGCAAAACAGGCTCACATACACATGAGAAACCTTCCGGGGATGATATTGTTACCGGATACTGTTGTGTGGTTGTATATACAGAGTAAAATATTCAATTCATAACCAACACAACTCATCATCATTTTTTTAACCAAAACCATAGCCATGCACTTGTGCATTGTTTTATGAGCAATTGTCAGTGAACACAGGTTGAAACCAAGTTGTTGTGGTTTTTCAATGTTTCATCCACAGAGAGAGGAATACATATGTAGATATACCGGGCAGAAATATGTAATTTATGTCATATTGCATGCATCATGGGTAAAGGCACCACTTCAGTATAAGTACGTTGCATGTGCATACAACAAAAGAGATATATATGCCATGCCCCTCGGTGCAAAAGATAGGAAACAACTTTTTTGCATTTTCAACTCAAAAGTAAAGTCGTATCACCTCAAAACCTTGTTTTAAAGGCAAGCTCAGCCATCATCATCGTCATCGCTGCGTAATACACTTGAAGGATTTTACAGCATATCATATTTGATATCATCATCATCATCAGCCACAATTTTTCTCATGCACATACCATCATCCCTTAGCTCTTATTGTGTATTACCCGATACTCGCCAATAAACGCACATTTGAAAACAAAACAAGATTCAAAGCTCTCTTGCACTTGAACTACTACAACTTACTATTCCTGCTTCATCGTTCAACCAACAACCCCAAATCCCAGTTTATTCACTAAACCGTGATGATGGTGAATGTAAGTAGTATGTACTGGTTAACACATTACATTACCTACACCATCAATATTCTCATACCATATTCTTCACCCTACCATATAGGTTCTGAGGATTCTACATTTGTTCCTTATCACTAAAAGTATCAATTCACAAGAATGCTTCGCCTGTTCCCTTGAATAGTATTCTATGCCGACGTAATTTCTTGATATTCATTTCATTTGATTTTCCTTTTTCTACAAAAATGAAAAATATGCTGTTTATCATTATTTGGTTGGTTATGGATTTGTGTATGCATGCACTAGTCGAGTGTAATACATTTCCACTTTTTAAGTACTCCGTGAACCATCAACAATTTTTCAAAAAAAAAAGTTGAACTTGCTATTCATCCCTCATTCATCCTCATTCCTACAAAAGTGAGCCTCCATTCAATCAACAATATTATTTCTTTTGCAAATGATTTTGCCTATTTTCTGTTTAAATTAATAATTAATGTTAAAAAGTCAAATAGGTTTTGCATTGTTCAGCAAATGGCTTTCAAAGCACCGTCTCGCGATGATAATACATTGTTGGGTAGGCTGAGTTAAGTACCCATTCATTTCGTTATGCGCATTGAGCTGGGGAAGAGACTGACATGACGTGACATGGAATCTACATATATATCTTTGTGTATAGATGCAATTTTTCAAGAGCAAGGGAAAATTGGATAGGCTCGGCTCACATATTATTGCACGTTTTAAATTCTATCTTTTCATTGCAAGCTTCTCACTCGTTTTTCACTGAATCCTGTCTCAAAACAGGATGTTCCCTTGAACTTTACAAAAATGAGTGTGTCTATTGCTCCTCTGGTCGTGTGCATGTGTGTGTTTGTATAAAAGAATGAATTAAAACGAGTCTTTTGTTGTGCCTCATATTATTCTCATTATTACTCCTCTAAGTTATGACTTGATTTGATGCGGATGCCTATTACTCCACTGAACGATATGAGATCCGTACGTACATACATACAATATATTCCTTGTATCACTTCACATATCATCATCATCATCATGTGGGCTGAGAAAGTGAATTAAACCTGAAGCTTGCTTAAAGCTCCTCTTCTGGTCTCTGCAATTACTGATGAAAGGAATAGTTTTTTGTCTTGCATATTGCACCGTTAAAGCCGTACCGTGTGAAACTACTTACTCACAAAATGAAAGATGTGATGATGACGGCCAACCTTTGACCTCTCTCACGTACCTGTTTTCTATTTCAATTCAAGTCAACAACAACTAAACTCACTGGGAGATGGTCAGAAAACACAATGAAGAATTTGAGCGAATCTTGATCATGATTTACAGTTTTTTACATAAAAAATGTCGCTGATTTATAATGGATGACAACAATAAAACAAGAGACATTAGTAAGCCCTCATTCTTTCCTATCATCAAATTTAATGCAATTTTTTTTTATTGAAGGCTTTGACATTTTTTGGTGTTTGCATTTACAAGGCATTTGGGGAAATTAAGAGAAAAGGTCCATGTCAATAGATGAAATTTGAGATGTGTGCATAATTTTATGCATGAAAACAAGACTGAATATTGCTCTGTTAGAACCTTTATGTTGTTGATGAGCATCAAGTATCGTATCATGATGAGATGATAAATTAATGATACATTGTTAAATACACTTTCTTCTCAACATTCCTTTTGTAACAGGACCCATCAACTTGGCGAGAAGATGACAAAATTATGACAAAAAACTATTACGTGCAATGTATGTGCCTATATGATGCGTGATTTTTGCTTACACCCATTCAATTTAGATGCGACAAGTCTGTTAAAAAGTTGAACAAGTTCAGGTCATTGTATCCCTAAAAATTGTTGCCTTCACAGTAAGTGGCATGTATGGACGGATGTTGTATGAAATGATGCTTAAAAGGTTAATGATACACATATCATATCATAGACAACATTTGAGTTGATAAGTGCGTACCTTAGATGAGACAAACACGCTATAAGCTAGTTTAGCACGTAGAGACTAGAAGAAAAACAGGATTTTTGGGGGTGCTGTGCTCCCGCTGCTGCTAGATCACATTCACAATCAGTTTTCACTTTCAAAAAGCTGAAGGAAAAAAAGCAGCTATAATAATGTTGTTGTAAGTCTTCTAGTGTCTTAAAAAATACTTTATACTTTCCTAGATGGTCACTGTTTATTACGTTGTTCCTCAAGATCATGAGCATGTAATGATGCCCTTAGATGGTTGACACGCTATATTGTCACTTTCAAAAAAAAAATAGTCAACACATTTTATGCACGTGCAGTGCACACGGAATTAATCAGAGATTGCCTTGCACATCAAGCCGATTTCCTTCCGATTAGTTGGCTATTACGAAGTTGTTACGATTTCGTTACCAAATGAGCTGTGGTAAAGACATGAGGTACATGATATAAAATGAACCACAAAGGGGATAATGAATCGAATAAAGCTATTTAAGATTATGAAACGAAAGTTAGCGAATATGTTAAGCGGATGTAGGAAAACATAAATATTCGGTTTGTAAATAAAAATGGAAACTCTTAAGTAATCTTTCTAGATAATTTTGTCGTGTTACCAGTGTGGTCAGTTTTATATGCTAGTTGGCAAAACTTTTACTTTTTGATGAAGAAGCCTTATTTAGTAGGATTGAAATGGTGGAAAAGATATGTGACAAGTAGTCAAGTTGTTATGTAGTTGACTTTGGCACACGTCTATTTTTTTAGTTGATTTTTAAATTTGTATGAGCTAGTAGTCATTTCAAACAGCATAACATTAGTAAAGTGAAACTGGAATTTCCACTATTTTTTCACCACGATTCCAGATTAACAGTGGTGCTTTCAGAAATATTCAAATTGAGAATGATAATTTTCTATGCAAGTTATCATCATATCAATCCTACACATTGTCGAAATTCATTTACGAAATTGTTTTTTTTTTAAATCGTAGTATTGAAGGTGAGAAGTGTGCCTGAAGTCTGGCTAATCTAAATTCTAGGAATGTTACACCTTTATGCAACGGAGAAATTACCAACTTCGAATCAATAATTCCACAAGCACAATCAGTCAATACCCTTTCTCTCGAATATACCTAAATCGGCTATCTGACTCAGTTTCCCCCAGATGCAACAAGCATTACGTATCAGCTTGATAAAAACGTGAACTTCTATCATGACGCATGACTCCCTTCCAATATATAATATCCCATCACCGCTATAATGATTACGGTCATCTCTCTTGCTTTAGTCTTTACAACAAATTATTCTCATTCCTATCCGGTCGACAAAAAGCGAATCAGCCACTTTTGCTTCTACAAGAGTATTGTGCGATGCATCGCAACTGTCTTTATTGGTCAAGATTTTCCGCATTTTTTCTGGGAGAAAGTAAGCAGCAAAAAATCCTATCTAGCTGTACACTTCACCCAGCTAATGTAAGTACCTTGCAGAAAAAGATTGAGTGCTACAATAAAATGGTATTTTGTCTTTTCAACACATGTTCAATCTTTTCATCTTCTGGTTCAAGTCCCCACACCGCGCTCCTACATTGTAGATGCTTGTACAAGATATAAACTTGGGTTTGCATGCAATATGCTGCTACCACACAACAGCTTATACGCCACATACCGACGAGCGACCATATATCGGTAAAATGCAAATGCAAATGTTATTGGTATGAAGTTGTAATAATTGCCGTATTTTTACAAATTTTCTTCTCATTGCGTATTGTTTTAGGTAGGTGCGGAGTGCATTGTTGTATTTTGCAGTTTTGGTTGCTGGCTTGGCTCACTCAATCAACTCACTTCCTTAGAGAGTCAAAGTCTGTGCGCAAAGATCGCTGATCAAGTCAGATTCATTCATTCATTCCTTTTCTTGTGTTCTTATGATATGATGATGAACCAGACCTGACTTGCTAGTAGTACTAGACATCTTTTTTGCTTTCATTATTTACTACATTACTTACTTGCCTAGTTGCCTACTAGTCGAAATGTAAGAAAAATGAAAACAATGAAGAAGAAAAAACACATACATTTGCATTGTTGCGGACAATACTTATCTAGAAGGAGATAAACATGCAAAATACACATAATGTTGTACGTGAGGTGCTCCTATTAAGCACATGAAATGAGCACCACACATCTACAACTTTGTGTAGCACATGCTACGCTTGATTTCACTTTTTAGAAGAACCTTTCTGTCTGTGGGAGGATCTTTTCCTCCAATCTTTAGCTCGTATTCTACTCATGTACTTCTTGCAAAATTCATAGCTCTTGTCATACACCTATCACTAGTTACGCAGTGAGTTATCAGCCGTATATGAAGAATAATAAGGATAGTTAATATGTCTTGCCTTCATGGCATTGACCCTTAAGCTTCGTAATCACTATTTTTGTCGATGAATTAAAAGCATCTCTTTTTATTTAAAAAAACAAAAGATAATGAAGAAAGTAGAGGAAAATTATTGTTTTACTCATTTTAGGAAAATGTGCTCCTGATTGCACTTTTTTAAATTAAAACATGTCCATCTAAATAATGGTGACTTTAGGGAAGATGTGAATAGCGTCATCGACTCTTTAAGCACTTCTTCTTGTTTTTAAGCTTTGAATACTAAATATCTCTTTATTCCACGCTTTGCAGCTTTGCTAGATGTCTTCAAAACAAATATGACACTTCGATACGTTCACGAAGCATAAAGGTGACATTTTTTTAAATGAAAAAGTACAAGTTAATTTATTCAAAATGAAAGTGAAGGCAAATCTTGTCATAAAAATCTGGAATTCAGTTTGAGGGGCTGATATTGTTGATAATTATGATTACTTGTTGTGTTAATGTCTTATTTAGCGAGTGTCATGTCAAATCCTTAACATCTCGCGTGGTTTTAGGTGTGAAGTAAAAATTGTCGCATTTGACAACGAATGTCACTTGCACTGCACCCAAAGCTTCTGCGCAGCGTGTGACCTTCATACGCATCACGCAAATGAAACGTACACAAGTAAATGACCAAAAACTATGAGAAAAACTGAAAATTGTCGTCGTCTGCAAAAACATTGCTGAGTACTGACTGCGTGTTTACCTGTGTCTACTGGTTTTGGTATAAAGCAAGACAACACAGTCAACAACGACAGTTTATGACTTCCTTCAGGATGTACTTTACACTCCTGTATCGCTTTAGTTTATGTGCGTGTTTTCTCTCAATTTTTGAAGACGTTAATGTTTTATTCCGTTAATAAATGAGGTATGAATGTTCTTAGTAAAAACAGAGACAAACCCAGGTGTGCATAAAATCTTGGGAAAAAGTAAAAGTACGATACTACTTATAATGAATGTATTTAAGCTGAAAAGGATGACAGAAAATTTGACGATACAACTCCAGAGCTACTAGGCATCTTTTCAAAACAGCAGGGAAGTTAGGAAGAAGCATCGGTTCAGCTTTCGCATAAGCATTATGGATGAATAAAATGTACTTCTGAAGCAAACAGAAGTGCTTACACAAGCGCAACAATGTTCATATGTGTGTACATAGTCTACAAATTAGTTGACCCAAAATCCTATGCCAAGTAACATTTAACCGTTTTGTACTTTTCAAGTTAAACATTTACGAGTTTTTACCTTTCCTTCAATATTTCTTTAACACTGGATTTACAGAGTTCCTACATGAATCTGATTTTCAGTGCTGCTGATAACCCTATAACTAATTAGGTCACCAAAATAACTATTTTAATCTCATCTATCATCTACAACCTCCGAAGGGGAACGAAATGAATGTATAGCAAAAGTAAATTGTGTATTCTGTAGATACCACACATGATGGGAAGAACATTTTTATGGTAAATTGTTTCATTCTAGCAATCCCATCAGACTAGTTGGGAGATAATGATCTACGCGTAAAGCTATAATTGGCTTTAATGAATAGCTCAGAGCTCACCGATTTTGTAGTTCAAGCCAATGTCTAGTGAATAAAAAAATGAATCGCTGCACATACACTTACAATGTATAAATATCAGTTATCTACATTTAGATGTTTTATATCAATTTATCAATAATGCAGGAAAGTATTTCAGTTTTTGCATCTTTTTAGCCACTTGATACAACAACGAAACCGTGAAAGGAAATTTGATGTAAGAAAGAGATGTAGCTACTACAGAACAGACAATTATTGTAGAAATTGCTTTTAATTTTTGATAAATGCAATACGAAAGCTTTCTCCAGGAAAGGAATTTATTTTAAACATGTATGTATAGGCAATTTAGGATTAGCTAGTTTTGCTTTAATAATAATAAGGTTCATATTACCTAGTCAAGCGGATCGAATGAGTGACATTAATTGATTTGTAATTTTTATACTTCGTGTCATATCTATTCCTTCGTACTACTTTTAAAATGTGTATAATATGGTAAGTTAATGTATGTTTCATTATAATGATTGCGCTTTGTCATTGGTACAACCAAGAGAAATTGCGATAGCCTAAAGAACTTAACGAGCTACATGGATGCATGAACATTATCAACAAAACGTTGGAGTTAACTTACACATGCTGTCACTTGAATAATTAAAGGATAATTTATTACCCCCAACCATTAGCGCTTTGTCATTCTCACAACTGCCAAATAAAAATGGGTTTTTGATTCTAAAAAGACAGTCGTAGTTGTTCATAGTTTTGGTTCGTTGAGCAAAGACGATCTCCTGTTCCTACTTATATTTGAAACATTGCTGCGATGTTGGGCTCAAAAAATGTTAATAAGCTGGGTGAGTGCACACATCCACTTAAAGTAGATCGTTTATGTCATTCACACTCGCTAATTTGTGATTTTTTTAATCAAGACAAGATGTAATTTTTCAACACAACCATGTTGAGATAGGTCCATTAGTCATTTAATCCTGAGAATGTTTTTCGTAGAAATTTTAATAATACGCTTGAACTACTAAAATCACAAAAACCTACGCTTACTTGCAAGCTCTAGCATTAGCATATATCATCAAATAGTTTTCGATTTCATTTACACTCACACACATTTTTGGTTGGGCTGAGACTAAAAACTGAAACAAGTTGAGGTGAAATGCGGATATGAGCGTAGGTACCGTCTCAAGTCACATCACAAAATGTCAGTATGTAATGGTTTTGATAATGTAATTTGCGAGAGCTAAATAGGAAGCCGGTTTTTCTTTCTAGTCTCTCCCTTTTGTCTCTTCCGTCTGGCTGCAATAAATAAGGTATAATGGAATCCCAATCACATTTCTTTTTTAGAATTTTTCTCATAAAGATTTAACGGTTTGCGTTGTCCAATCCCAAATTCAAGTTTCAAAAGGTTACGTACATCGTAAACATCTTGATTTTCCTGAAGGGAAGAGACTCTCGATCTCATTCATAATGTGGTGTAATTGACTCAGGCCAGAGCATCACGAGCAAAAACTGAGTATTATTGTCGGACTTGCTGTTACATGGTTCAACGTTTTTCGGCATCTGTAAATACAGAAAACGATCATGATCATTCGTTTACCCATTTTCCTTCAAACTACTGCTTGCATACATACATATGTGCTCTATCAGTCAATAGAATCTGCCATGAAGCCTTAACCTTTCATGTTCTACATGGCTTTTTGCTCCACTACATTTTTGTACTCTAAGGCCCACATCTTATTGTAGTTGAATTCCCAGTAGCAAAAGTAAGTTTTCCCAATTACGAGATCAATATATATTATTATGTGTAAGACAAGCTTCATCTTCGCTCATCATTTAATGTGTGCAACAGCATTCCGATTCCTTTAGCTTTGCTATACGCACAGAAACATACAGACAAGGAATAAATGGGTGCTAATAATGCATGCAGAATACTTTACTGGTGTGTTTTTTTGCAAGCTGGTAGCATTTTCATTTCACTAGGATCATGTATCTTTTTTATCATGTGTGTATCAAGAAAAGGAATCCAATGCAATCATCTTGATCATCCTAACACTTAGTTCGAACCACTACTTGCATTTTAGTTGGAGGGAGAAGTAGTAGAGTTGTGAACGTACCTTTGTACAAATGATGCAAACGACTAGCTACCACAACTACTGTTTTTCTGGTTTTTAAAGTTTGTTTTCTCTATCGAGTGTAAACAGAATGCTTTAGCAGTTGGGTATGATGGTGGTATGTGCATAATATGCATGTAGTACGAATGAATATATGGGCACTAGTTTAATGGAAGAAACAGGTGAAAATGAGGTGAGCAGGTCATTTGACTGACCCGGAAATTCGACGATAGTCATTTTTTGGGCTTGTTCACGTCTTTCTTTCTTTTCAAAAGTGGCATCGGATTCTATGCGGTTGGGGCTCATTGATGGGACTGATTGATACTTTTCTTTAAAATATGCGACGGACGTAATTTCTCAAATTTGGTTACAAACTCCGTACGCTTTTGTTGAATTCAAACCTTTGTAAACATTTACACAGCACTAAAAACGACTCAATACAACACTTACATTTAATCAACGCACAAAGGTAAATTTGTCTAATTACAGAAAGAATAGCAGCTAAAGTATCTATCAAACCATGTAACGAACTTTATCCTTCTATTCAGTCTATATCGGCAGGAGTTAAAGAAAGTATAATCAATTAGTTACCTAATAGAAACATGTCATTGTTGTAATCTCAAAAAAAGAACAAGATAGAACACTAGGTGTCTTTCTAGCTACACATTCCTTTCCTACGCCATCAATCAAAAAGTCAGTAACCTTCTACAACTGCCCCCTTCTGTATAGCCATTTTCAGTTTTTGCGACTTTGGCAAGATTGAATAGCCATAAATTCTCAACAAAGCAGAAGGTTGATAAAGCATATTGTTGAGGGTGCCAAACCGTTCCCACACCATTTTCTAAAAAGCATCCTCCATTTTTTAGCTCTGACTCATAAGAACAATCCGTCAGAAAATAATTTTCTCATTTATCTTTCTCAGTTCAGCATATGAAGCGACCAATAAATCAGAACAAGGGGCTTTAGATTAATGTCGTAAACTAGTGATATCACAAAATGAACTCAGCCAGAAGTGCAGCGCATTTTAAAGAATTCCAAAGTACAAAAACTACTGCAGCCCTTGAAGAGTAAAATTATTGCAGTCTGCAAAACATTCGTTCGTTGCAATGTCAAGTTCATTAATCCTTTGCTTTACTTCTTGATTTTATTCATGACCTAATTTTCACTAATTTGTCATTATCCGTCATCGTCATACTTACACTTGCAGTGTGTGTATGGGAATTTATTGCATTATTGCAACTAACCACAGTACCATGCAAGCACATCCTTCCTGTCCTTTTGCTTTCTGCCTCATTCTCCCTGTGGAATATTTTTTATGATATTTTGTTTTATTGTAATCACTGCAGTTTTCATTGTTTACAAGTAAATAATGCATGTTTCTACATCGTTCATACTTGTGAGTAATGTACCGAGACGAAACGAAATGAAACGAGAAATTTTTTTAACCAGCATGCCTCTCCTGTGGTTAGTCACTGACTTGCTCAAGCAATTGAGGAAAGGAAAGAAGTGTAGCCAAGTACCCACATTTATCATTTCATTAGATTATATTGTTATTACTGTCGTTTTTTTTTTGCTGTGAACCCAACCCATATCATCTCATCTCATTAAAGTATTCATCAATCCTTATATAAATTAATATAGGGAGACAATACGGAGGATGCATACACTGCATTTTAGTAAAATGATTTTACTATCCGTATAATATATGCTGCCATTTATTTTGAGGTGCACGTCTCCAAGAACAAAAAAGACCTAAATGCTGAGGAAAAACAAAGAGAAGCAGGAAAAAACATCTTTTTTTTGTTGCGAGCACTTGCACCTCGATGAAAATGGGAAAGTGACACGAAGGGAATCAAATCAGATTTTGTAAGAATTTCAACTGTAAAAATGCAAAACCCTATTGTTTATTGACAATATATAATAATGTTTCCTATGGGACGTCAAAAATATCGACGCCTAGTCCTTCCTGTTTAGTTTGACTTTATGTCTGAATTTCATAATGATTTTTAAGCTTTGTAAGTCAATGTGACATTTTGACATTATAGCCAGTTTCCATCAAAGGTAAATGTTATTGTTGCCGACTAGGATAATTTAATAAACTGCATCTTGTTTTTATTATTAACAATTTTCCCTGTGTATTGGTAAATGGCAACTTTTCTCTTATGCTAGTTTAAGTTGAATTGTGCATTCCTACTTCATTACAATATATTGTATATTCGACTTGATAAATTATATAGCTATACAATAGAACAGTCTCACTTGTACTTGTCCTACGAATTCAGGGAAAAAGTTGAGAATATATATTCATCATATCATTATCCCCATATGCATAATGATATGAGTAAAAGTAATAATAAGGTAAATTTTTATGTAGCTTCAGGTGATAGTTATGATGCATGTGATATGAAAAGTGGATGATGATGTGATGCGCTATCCCTATTGCTTACAGGTAATAATACGAAACTCTACCTCTTTCATATTGAAGCACCCTGTGAGAATACATATTTTTTCCTCGGATGGGAGTGTAATCGTATGGGAAAAAGCGACAAATGAGCTACGCCATAGAACTCGAAAGTGAGTCCGGCGGAAGTAAAAAATGTTGGTCACTGGTATTATGAGTTTATATCATGATGGAGTTCAGAATAAAAATGGCAGAAAATCGTGTACACAGTTTTATGCGGTGAGGGCAAGAATTTTGCAATAATGAAAATAAGAGTATTTTTTATACTCTTTACTGTTACTGCTGCTTTTGATAGGTGACATCAGGACATTTGTTAGACATTTAGTACAAAATGGTACAGTATATATGAAACCTATGCAATGCATGCACTTCAAGGAATTTTATTCCGTTTCTCATACTTGCTTAGATTGTGGATAAGGGATCAAATCCGCAATGACCATTCAGTTGCATTAAAAATTGAAGTGAAATATTAAGAAGGAAATTGAACTTCAGAACGGTCTAATCAGTATTAATTTTGAAACTGAAAAGAGTTTTTAAATTCCATGTTTTTCACACACGTGTGCATTGCCAAATATATATGTACAAGGATGTTTAATACACGTACATAAATCACACCTTTCTTATACTCCCATTACGAATCAAGCTGAGTTTGTTTTAACATTGATAACAGAAATGAAAACCAATTCATTTGTCTTGGTGGTGGTGGTGCTGTATAAATATTTTACTAAGGAAGGAAGGCTCATGCACAAAGTCTACCATCATCCTATCAAACATTGATATCGACTAGAATAAAGAAGTGCACTTTGCATTACACTAACTATATCGAACTTATCCTATTAAAATGGCGATTAGCTCGTCAGTCGTCGTCAACATTTCATAAAACAAAAAAATGAATAAAAGTGCAGTGCACCGCAACATTTTTACTTCAAAAAGTCATTGGTCTTGGCTAAAAAACGATCAGAGAGGATACATTTGCGATATGTAATTGAAACAGAATTACTGTTTCGTGAGCAATTTTATGCAATGAGTGATGCAAAAAGTACCTCACTCATTTTAAGGGCATTCTAAAACAGTAAAGACTACACCAAAAATTATTAAATTTCATCATCAAGAGTGCATATCCTCTTTTTAAATTGCTGTGTACTTCTAGTTAGTTGTTAGTGGTTGTAATCGATGATAAATCACAAGTTTTCACCCAAAAAAAACTTTCTTTTCGAAGACGTGCGAGCGAGCAAATGTGAAATATGCCTACTGTATCGCTAAAATAAAATCAATGAACCCTCATACCCAAGATAATTTTTGTTTGCATATTAGATCACAATTTGAAAACTCGTAATTTTTAGATCCGGCTTTTTACAAAAAAAAAACAGCCAGCTGCAACGACTCGTGCATTCAGAATCAAATCAGCTAGTAATTTTTACAGCGAGCTAGACGAATCGTAAAATATTTTTTAGACTTGCTCAATACAACTGCTAATGATCATCACCAATATTTAACTGCAT
>JAQGAP010002898.1:0-13756 GCA_034697805.1 Orchesella bifasciata | reverse complement strand
ATCCACCACATGTAAATAATGTGTGAGTATGGATGGTGTGTGTAATGCATACGTAATCTAATCCTTCTCCTTATTGCCATATCGCTCATTGCAGTTATAGATTGTAGCACCACTGCAGCAGCGTATTCTTCCATAGAAGGAAGCTGATCTGATCCTGATCTGATGCATTACTTCCTATTATCACACTATGGCATGATGACAGAATGAAAGCACGGAGGGAAACTGATTGGTCTAAGTGTAAGGAAAGGAAAAGAAAGAAAGCCGACTGTTGGGGCTGCTGCTAATTCCCCAATTGGAAATCAATCTCAATAGGGCAGAGAAAAGGAGAAAAAAAGTCGAAGGAAATAATAAGAAAAGGGAGAAAAGCAAGTTTGGCTGCACCATTTTTTCTCCTCTTTTTTTCAGATGAAACAATGACACTACTTTTTCCTCTTGGAGTAGTAGTTGAGTTGAGTGTGGCATATGGCATTTCAATACTCATGTTCTTCAGTGGTATATACAGATATATCCCCTACTTTTTTTGTGCTGATGTATATTTTTCACAGATTACAGCCGTAGATTAAGATTTTTCTGGTATTTCCTCTCGCAAGCAATAATAATAGTATGCAAAATGAAGAGCCAGAACAAATGCTATATGTAATATACATTGGTTCCAAACGACACTTGACTTTTCCGTAACAAAATGAGCAAATAACATCACATCCATTTCTTCATATCATCATTGTTATCATAAGATGTAGAACAAAACATTAAAAGAAGGGGAAAACATGTGTATTATTTGTAGGAGCAGAGAAAAACCTCATATCATATTCTACTTTCACTTTTTTGTCATATACATGTCTACTGCTGGTTATGAGAGTAGTAAGCATGTTTTGATACACTATTTTGATGTTAAAATAACATTTATAAGTGATCTGATCTCTTCTGCGAACTTCATGCACATTCACTACACAATTTTGTTGTCTTTGCGTTGTCTCTGTTCCTTCACTTTATCCCATTTCCCGTGGTGTCTGTTTCTTATGTCTTCTTGTGATGTAACACGTTTTTATTATGTGGAAAGTTTTTTGTTACAAACAAGAAGAGAGACTGAAATGAGTTCTTGAGGAGGAGAGAAAGTATGAACGTTTTTAGAATACATTTCGTGGGGGCGGTGTGTGAGTGGAGAGAGAGAGGTTTTGTTTGATAAGAGAGGGAAAGCAAGTAATATAATGTGAGACGCGGTGCTCAGTTCAAAGGGGTCACAGAAATAAAGGACAGACCCTGCATATTTTCAACACTGTGCATGTCTCCGTAGTAAGGATGTAGGCAAGACTTCATCCCCATCAGTTCCAGCCACACAACACCAAGCAAACAAGAAGAAGAGTGTCACAGCCGGTTTCTGATTTTTTGGCCTTTGCTTGCTTGAATGATTAGTCCAAGTCAAGTAGTAAAAGTAATAATGCATAATATGGGAAAACGTTATAATGGGATGAGATGAGGCACAAAGACGATCACGGCCAGCGCACATCATATCGTCATACGGACATATTAAGATGATGATGATGATATTGGAAGAGAAGGATCCAAATAAGGCAGCTTTTGGGAAAGATAAAGAGAGAGAGATAGAAAATATTATTAAGAAAGATGCCAAAGCCAACATGCTCATTTCATAATGTCTGGATATGACTCCGCCCTGAAATGTCCTAATCATCCTGTAGGGTGACTTTCTTTCATGTGAATATCCATCTGGAGAAGAAAGTGCCACACACTACTCTGTTTTCTCTTAAAAAGAAGAAAAATGTTGTAATATTATTATTATTATTGGAAAAACAAACAATATTCAGCTACAAAAAGCATCCATATTTTTATATGTGTTGCGCTATGTGTGAGTGAGCTGTTGTTTGATTTCTCTTTGTCTATATCGTGCCGATTTTGGAAGGCTGACGACAAAACAACAACCGATGATTATGATGTCTCAGTTTGGTTATTGGATATGAAGTTTCTTAAGAAGATGGAGAATGAGGGCAAGTCAAATAAGTGAACTTGCTGGAGGAGTTGGTGTTGAGACGATTGTTGTTATATTATGTTTTGTTGTTGCTTGTTAGTCCCGTGTCCCGTCCTTGTCACACGTGTGTTGGATTATCTTGTTTGTTTCTCTTATACTAATTTGTACAAGTACAGCACATTTGATTCGTACTTTTTCTCATGTTACAAGATCAACATTTACTGATGGGTAAATTACATACAGATTTGTGACAATGAAGCCTCCTGATGTCCTCCAAAAATATAGGATTTAATTGGTTTTATACACCACATTAGATTCACCAATATATCATAGGTTTAATGCATTTACCCAGTTTCTAATCAAAAAGCTTAAAGCTAGTATATCTGCAATCGCTTAGGTACTTTTTGAGCAGGCCGGAATATTATCAAAGCAAACCGTTAACTGCGTGCGTAAACAAAGCCGACTGGAAGTTAGTGTAATTATACATAAAATACTGGGTTTCGAGTGACATTAGTTATGACAAAATTTTCATTGCGTCAAAATTTCACCCATACATTATGCCATAATGTCACCTCCACCATCTCACAGAAATAAATTTGGAGTCCCTCCCCATAACGGCTTTGCCCCGCACCCCTCAAACTCTCTCTGCCTTTTCCTCATCCCACAATAAACATAACTTTTCCCCTGATGTTCTCTCTTCTCTCTGTCTGTACTGCTATTTCCATTCTTTCATTCATTCATCCCTTTTCCAATCTTGAGCCATCCAACAAAACCATTTGCCATAAATTACAATATGTATTGCAATATGAAAATGACTCTTTTATAGTTTGGCGAACATTATTCGTTTTAATTACGTGATATGAATGATATACTGACGTAAAGTGCTTCAAGTGGAATAACCGCCGAGAGAGAAGAGATGAGAAGAGTGAATGCATTGTGAGAGGGAACCAACCAGAGTGAGAGTATGCATGCATCTAATGTATGTATGGTGATAGAAGTTGAGGAGCCGTTTCACTCATTCTTGATACTCATATACTCATTCGGGATACTACAGCCTCCGTTATGTTGATATAATAATAAGTGCCCGGGATGTATATCGGGAGAGAGTAGAAAAGAGGATGATCTGCTTTTGCCCTTTTAAAACCCATCAAATTGCATAATATATAATAATAATAAAGAAAATATACAGCGACACTGTGTGTGTGCTCCAGCAGCTTCTCTCTCAACTTTTAGTCACTTGTTCTTTTCCCTTTTCCTCCTCAAAGTACTAATACTTTCCTTTCCTTTTCCTTCTCATCAGCATCATCTCACATCCACATCATATTTATGTCCATAATTATTGCCACTGCTAGAAGCTACACCGAAAAGGCAAAGAAGCCGGCAAGTTCTTTCAAAACTTGAACTTATGAAGGAGCCCCGAACATAATATTTTCTGTAATTTTAGAAAAGACTCTCCAGTTTTTGTCGAGACAAGCAGAATCATATATATATATTGATATGAAGAGAAAACTGTATAATATTACCGTAGGTATATCAAGATAAAATAATGGCCCTTGTGCCATCCACCTTGACTCTACACCACCACCACAGCGCAAATGCTAACACACATAATTCAGCACCCCCAACAACTTGAGCGCTTTACAAGGGTTTAACTTGTGTAAAACCATTTCAAAAATTTAGAATGTAGAATTTGTCGTGTCAAAATTTTACGGATGGATTAAGGTTTCCGTGAAGTCTCGTTACGAGTGTATATACACTGATTTTATCGATGTCGTCATTTAATTCCTTTGGGAATTTACCATTACGTTTGCATCAAACAGTTTTACAAACTTTACATCCGATCCGAAATACAATAATATTTTCCCTTTTTAAGATGACGGTGAATGTTTCCCCATTAGTTCTTATGTGTAATTAAACTTTAGATGTTAATGCGGATGTTATGTAATAGCATTCCATCCAGAGTATAACTCTTTTGCACAGACAAAGAGCGGCGGGCATATGGTCTTCTGATCCCATTTTTGTGTCATGTTACACCGACATGACCCTTCGATATATTTATGGGATTTGGTATCTTCATCCGAGTCATAATTACATCTCGAATAACAATGGAACAAAAGTACGAACCTGCATGCATACATTATAAGAGGTCAGTCCAACCCAACTGACCCTTTTTGCCTTTACCATTACCATTATACGCCTAGATTTACATATAAGTACCTACGCACATAGTTCTCACCACTTGGTTTTGTTTGTGTGAATGAAAATGACTAAAAGGAGTAAATCTCGTCTATTTTCAAACAAAAACTTTTTGGCTCTGCTCTTTCTTGTCGGTCGGTATGAGTTGCTGGGGCGTCTCGGCTCATCATCACTTTGATAAAGCTTTTTATACCCGCTTGCCTCCTCTAGTTCCTCCCGTATTATGATGCCTGCCAGCCACCGAGTAAAAACAAGTATTATTATTTGTACCTACGTTGTGGATATCACCTTCTATATATAAAATATTATCGTGATGCGAACATATCATTCATATCATATCGTCGTAATACATTTTATCCTGTGTGGATGATGATGATATTCGTCCATCGCATCGGCGTGTCGCATTTGTCGTTCTAGCCTTGTAAAAGGAGAAATGATGATATGATATGATGTTTGTTCTGCTCCCTCGTCCATTATACATAGTTAGCTTATAGAGAGATAGGGACGCAGTTAAAATTCAGTGGCATATTTATTCGCCTCGTCGTCATCATGTTATCATCGTCACACTAAACGGTCCTTACGACGTATTGTCTGTTTTTGAAAGTATGGGATTTTATGGACTACACTAGTGTCTCGTTTATTACATATGCATATGCGAATGCTTAATAGGAAAGTGCCACCTAGGATCTTTTCCCTTCATTTTATAATGTTTTCTGGATAATGTCGGATGTACAAATATAAATTTTAGCGGAGCACACACACACGAGAGAAGGAGAGAAAAGACTAGTTAGGAAAAGTATTATAATAGTAATAATAATAATAACGTACACATAATTCCAACGAAGGTCTTCTTGTAATACTAAAAAAGAGATGGAAGCATGTACTACAGTGGCGCTGTGCTAGCTACTCACTCATGGTAATATTAGTAAAGTACTAAAAAGGTCTACAAAAGACGAGGGTCCAACTTAATATATAAGGGCGAGAGAAGAGAGAGATGCATGTATATAAACATTTCACGGAATGGAATGGATGGAAGTACACAGAGAGACGCATAGCATGGTCGTGGAAGAGGAGAAGAGGAAGAAGCAAAGCAGTTTAACTTGAAAAGAGGAGAGTAGTGTGTGTATCGCCTCTGACGTTAATTTGAAAAGTTGTGTATGATTTGTGCTCGCAGATAAGGAATTCATAAAACTGATTTATCGATGACATTCTCTTCGTCTCCCATTCACACTCTCTGTTCCTCCTTTTGACGTTCCTCCATTTCCATGCCCATTATTTATGGCCACTATGCGAGCATGCTGGTGCTTTTGGTGCCTCTATTGCTTCTGTAGCTGTAGGATGGAATGGTTCTTCGTTTCGTTTTCTCTCTCTCTCTCTCTTCCACTTCCATCCTTCTCTCTTAAAACGTACAAAACTATGTACCTATTTTATTCTCGGAGCTCTCTTTTCTTTTTTGGATGGATATATGTACGTTACGTATGACTGCTGTTAGGCCCTGCCTTGCTTTTGATGATACATAGCTCTTCTACCCCTTAAAATACTTCCACACATAGTGGAAGAAATACCTAGAAAAAATAGTGATGCAATGCATAAAGCAATGCTTCTTCGTCTCATCTCACCATCAACGACGGCAATTCCAAGCGAGCTATAATAATCATAACACATATTCATACATTTTCGAGCATAAAAAGACGGAGCAGACACCCGAAAAATGGGAGAAAACAAGAAAAATCCGAATCCGAACAAGGAAGAAGAACAAAACACACACAAACACCAACCAACGAAACGTGAGTGAGTAGTGATGTGCCGTTCCAAAAAAAAAGTGCTAAACAGCTCCTGCAGAAGAAGACGAAGAAGGTCGTGTTGTTGAAGTATATTATGGTGCATAGTTTTGTATATTATGGATCATGTACATACTTATGCATCACGACAAATATCTACTACTTCTGCGACATTTTTGTAGTTTTTTCTTACTACTTCCCTTAGCCAAATGGAGACGAGACGGTTTGCTTTTCCAAGAAGAACCCCATATCCATAATGTGCATGAATAGTATGCATACGTACGTAGGTAGAAGAGCACATATGTATAAGTGATGTGATGGAGTAAAAACTGTCATTTTTATATGGCTTGTTATGATCGAGAAATATGTTACAAAAGTGAAGTGTGAGTGAGGGAAAAAGTCTAAGGAAATGTAAAGTTGTAAACTTGGCTGGAAATATAGTGATGATAGCGGTGGTGGTGGTGATGATGATGATGATACAGCTGTAGTAGAGCAAAGTATATTAAAATACGTTTTGTTGTTTTTATTCATGTAGATATTCCAAGTATGTGTATCGGCACAATATGTACAAAATGGAGATCCCTTACCGAATGTATCATGCTGTCATCATATGCACCCCGCTCCTTTTCCATTTAGCTTCTAAAACTACTAAACAACTACTTCTCTGCTTCGAGCTCTGCCACCACCACCACCACCGTTCAATTTGAAGAGATGAGAGTAGTATTTTGACGTGAAATGTGAGAAAGGATCTTGGGGAAAGGAAAGAAAAAACGATGAAGGAAGGGCTAAGGGAAGTAGGCTGGTGAAAGCTGAGCATCATTTCAAAAGATTGTGTTTTGCTTTGAAAAGGGGGTGGATTTTCGTTGGATAGGGATTGATGTGGGATGGATGGAGCAAGTTGGGAGAGAGTGCTTGTTGTCTGCTCCGCTCTGTAGCTCACACGTTACTGACGTGATGGTAATGACTTTTATACCACTGATGCTATAGTGTGGAGGAAGGGTACTTCTTTTAGTACTCATTAGATCCACTACATAATAATGTATTGAGGATGGGCATTTGAGCTTCCGTGAATTGGTATTAGGGTCTAAATTAGGGACTACTAATTATTAATTATTAGTAAATGGTAATTTCTAATTTTTGTCACCTAATTTTCCTTCTCGTTAAAATTGGTGAGCAACTAGGAACTCCAAGTTTGTAATATTAGAGGATTATGAGAGAGTAAGACGAAAAGAGAGAGCGAGATGAGTGACCGTGTTCAAGCATGAAGGGAGTGAGAGTCGGTCGCCAAGACCAAATATGCCGTACTATGACATCATCCCAAGTAGCTAAACGATGTACAGTCGGGTGGTGGCACGAGAAAAGTATTATTAAGGAGACCTCCAGAGAGAAGAAATTGAAGGATTTATTCATTTCAATCAAAAACCAAGAGGATCCAATCTCTGATAAGACTTTATTACTGGCTTAGCTCTTCATTCAAAGTTATGATGGGTTTTAGGTGAACGTGAGAAGAGAAAGGTATGACTCGGTTTGCTCAGCACACCACCACCACTGTGTGAGTATACATAGCAAGAAAAAGTAATATATTATATTACCAGCTTCGTGTTTTAGCTCACCACACAAGAAAATAACTTGTGCTCTTGCTGAGGTCGGTCAGAGAACTAGAGGAAAAAGGGAGAGAGAGCAGGAACAAGTGGAAGGAAAAAAGAGAGATGGAGATACATAAATGACATCGTCACTTCTCATCTTCTTGGACATGGAACATTGGACGGAAGAGAAAGACAACGAAGCGGAGTAGAAGAGGAACCAGCCAGCCACGCAAAAATAAGCAGGAGGAATGAATGTTGAATGTTGTAAGTGAAGCTTCAAAAAACGAACAAGCGTTCTTCTAGCCTCTAAAATAAAGTATGAAGCAATAAGCTTTTTCTTTATATTTATGCTTTTCACTGGCTTCTCTAAGCCATCATAATCATCGTCATCATCGTGTACTCCATCTACATCATCATCATCATGATCATCGTCGTCAACAAACAGGGTGGTAGTGGTAGTATTCGCTACGCTACCACCTTCCTTCACCAGCCACACTGAAACCTAAAAAAAGAATGAAAAAGTCAGGTTCTCTGAAAGGTATGTAATATAATAGGATGATGGGCATACATAACTCGTCATTTCCGAAAGATTCTTTACCCGCAGCAACTTCTGCTGATTCCACACATGGCTCTGATATTGTCTTTTTACTCTGGCACTAAACTTGTTAAAACTGGGCGAAAAGTGGTGATATCCGAGCAGGAAAAAGTCATGGCCTATCGTAATATTATGCCTGGAGAATAATAATAAATGATTACGAGTAGTACCAATGTATATGAAATGAATATTATTATGAACATGCATAATAACAACAACAAAAAGAGCAACATCCCAAATAATAATATCACAGTTTCTACAAAAACCCCTCTATAATATAGCTCGCTCTCAAACCTGTCTACACTTGGCGTGGGTAACAAAGTTTGTTGGCGTGACAGACAGAAGTAGGTGCATGCTTACATCCAAATTTGTCATAATTTGCTCTCTATTAACACACTCCTGTACAAAACAGGGGAACGTATTAAATGAGTGAAAAAGGAGATACACAAAACCAGTCTTGTCCATTTTTTCTCCCTGTATTATTTGTCATTCTCGTGGTTCATGAAGTGGAAATGGAGTTCCAGTTTTTACAGTAGCACCGGGAGCAAACCTCCTCAGAGATAACCATTCAAGATTGTTTCTTATTTAGTCAAGATTTTTCAACTTTTCTCTGCTCACTCGACTCACTCCGTCACTCCTTCTTTGTCAACCTCCTTTTTGTCATGAAGTCAGTCAGTCAACGCTCAAGAGTGACAGCAGGATCTACACAAGATGAGGAAACAAGTTGGATATATATCATATACCATGCATACATGTACTTATATATTACATGTACCTATACGTTTTACTTGTCACACGATGCTAAGATCACAGGAAAACTATGTATGTTTTACTTATTGAGGGAGATGCACTGTCCAAAAAGATATCTTTTCGGTAGGTTGACAGCTGAAGAAGAGGAAGGAAGTATATACATTACATTACACTACATACATCCATATATACATTTGTTCGGTGACTGAAGAAAAAAAGGGGTGATCAAAATGTACACTAATAGCTGTAGTAGCCGTCAAGAGCAAGTCAGAAGCTGGCACTCCGAGACTAATCGCTATGTAATGGAAGGTTTTTATGTACATACGGGAGTAAGAAAAAGAAAAACATGCTTGGATGGATGGAGTACGTTTATATATCTTGTGGAGGTGGAAGGTTTGGAAGGTATCTTTCCTTCAGAGAAAACTGAAAGCTGAAAACTAAACTGACTGACTGACTGTCGCTGTTACAAACGTTGAGTGAGCATGGAGCGGAACGTTGAATACATGTTGTACCGGTATGTACATTTACTCTATCAGATATTGGGAAGGAGCTTGTGTGCTTGTTTTTTTTTTGTTTTTCTAAATAGTATACGCACAACTTCAACCGAAATTGCTAGCTGGATTGGTTAAGTAGCGCAGTATTAGAGACATTTGTATCATTTTCTTTAGTTTATCCACATGATGATCATGGTAATGATGAGAACACTTCTTGGCATTTGTGTAGAAATGCTACGCAAACACGAAGAGCAATGTCGTAGTACTCTCCTAGCTCTTTCTCTTTTTTTACTTACTTGACTGCCAGAAGCATGAGGTGTATCACCGACCTTGTCATCGTCATCTCACTTTGCTCGGTCGGTTGTTTAGGAAGGATGATGATGAGGAGGATCATGTTGATGATGGAAAAAATCCCGTGGAAAATGCTACTCACTGTGAATGACTCTCTAACTTCTTGCGCTATACTATACCTTTCTTCTTGGGCTTTCTTGTTGCTCAGGCTCACGATGATGATCATGATGACGATGATTACCATCAAATTCTCCGTCATGATCCTTGTCATTGTCAAAACGAGCAGCAAACGAAGACACGATGGGCCGACGGCAGTGCAGTGGTTCCTAAATTAAGAAATGATACAAATTGTTGTACTTCCTTTATGCAGACGACATTCATAACTGCGGACGAACACTACTCAAGTTACATGAAATAAAACGGCAATATTATCTGATAACTATACATACGTGAGCACGTTCTACTATACACACACTCGGAGGAATGTTGACATTAGTAGTCGTACAAGAAGTATATATAGTTGTGACAGTAGTTTCTTTAACGCTACTCACTCACTTTTCAAAGAAAATTTCATTCAGAGTGCTCACTCACTGTTCAGTGCTACCAGCTACTTTTACTATTCTTTCTGCTTCTATAGTCTGTTCGTCACCTTTTTCTACATCTGTCTCAACTTGTTTGACTCTTTTTGACAATGACATGGAGAGGAAAATCATACTCATTTTATGAACCTCTAATGTGAACATAATGATGAACACAACAGTTTATTTTTCTTTAGGATGGATCTCAGATTACTGATGAGTTGTTTGTTGCCGATTAAAGTACACAAATATCATAAATAAAATGCAATGTTTGTTCAATGGCGGTGTTGAGTTAACTTATCGCAATTTAATTTAGCCAATTTACTCATTACAAAAGAGCACGCAAATGATTATTAGGCGTAATACAAGTTAAAACAACGTTGTTGGTATATTAGAAGTTCTTATGTATACAAAGCAATATAATGCGAGTGCAAATTCAGGTGCGATTGCCTAATCGTTGAGAATACGCATTATGTATACAGTAAAAAGTGGTCTTTCTTATTAGCAGTCTCCAGGTTGTGTTCAATATCACTATATCTTTATTATGTTCATGTGTATATACATCTAAGTAGCAGTGGACCACATCTGGAATCTTTGGAACTGGATTTGGAACGACACACAAGTGTACATACGTACATTTATGCATTACATAAAATACTGGTACGCACAGAAAACGAGAACGGTAGCATAATCATATCAACATCAGCATCTTTTCTGGACAAACTTCTTATCCTCTGCAGGAGTAAGGAATATAGGAACATCCATATATATCCAGCAACTCTGGCAACCGGAGCAAAAGCGAGGACGACGGAAACGCAAGGGCGGCAGATGAAGACGATGATGTTGATGATGATGACGACAATGATGGCAATGATGAGGGTCATAATGATGACTTTGATGACTGGATTTAAAACGGGGTAATGTGAGAATGGAAAGGGAACGGGTAGTTTGCCTTATGTGCCATTTCTATGCATTACTACTGTTACTACTATGGACATGCATGCACTCTTATTGCAATGCCGTTGACGATTTACAATTGCATACATCCTTAACGCTATATTTACATGGATATGAGAAGAGGCCAAAGGAGACTTTGGCATGTTGCCGGGAGAGTTCCTTTGGATGTGTGCATTAACTTAGCGCTTGTTCCCTTTCCATCTCTCTCACTCTTACTCTCTCTCGCTTTTTGCTTTCGTAGCAGCTACACTGTTGTTGCTGATGATGATGAGATGAGAAGACAATGATGCAATGGCAAGTAATAAGAGCAACCGACCGATTTAAATATATCGCCTTTCACTTATGCATATTACTTTTACTTCAACTCCTTTTTTTACCATCTCAAAACCGGATTATAAAATAGCGGCTATATGCAAGAAAAAGTTGGATTTTGGTTGGAAAAAGGACGATGGGAGTATTAGAATGAAAGTAGTATAATGTGTAGTAGTCGTCAAAGGCATATCATCGGGATACTCATCAACAGCTAGACTCGGAGACTTTTTTTTCCATTTTTACTTCCAGTTTGCCCTCATACCGTACGTCATTGTTAGATGGAAAGTGGAGAGAAAGAGCAAAATAATGTGTAGTTGTGCAATGGTTGGTAGGAGTAGTAGAAGTAGTAGTCTTGGTCTTCATCGTCTCTTCTTTTTAGTACTTTTCATCCTCGTCGTCGTTCATCCTCCTCCTCCTTTGGACGTAGTTAGTTGTCGTTGTCGTCGTTGTCAGGGTAGGAGGATAGACAAGGATGCCATTTTTTAGAACAGCGCAAACTACCACACTAGTTCACTCTGTAGATGTATGTAAAACTGCCTTGTCTGTTCTTTTTTATAGAATGGAATATTATAGCACAAATAAAGTTTAGAGTAAGAGAGAGAGAAAGGCAAAAGCAGTTTCTGGTGGTGGATGTGTCGGAACACAAAGGTCTAATTAGCCATAAAGAGAATGATTTATATAAAGCGCGAAAATGCAAATATGAAATATGAAAATAAGATGCCATGTCAGGCCATAAAATTGATATGTGGGACTCGGCTGGCCCATTTCCCTTTTACTAAAAACTTGTGCTCTTCTCACAAAACTCATACAACAGGAGCAGCAGGAACAGGAGGAGAAGAAGGAAAAAGCAGAAGCTCCTACTGCATGCATGCTCTGCCTGCTTCTGCTGCCAGCACTATATAATACTGATGCTTTTTGTGAGAAAAGAGATTCCACTTGCATACATATATCTACTACCCAGATGCCATAATATTCCCCGAGAAGAACCATAAGCAAAAGCAGTAAAGACTCATTCACTCACTCACTCCGCTCTCTTTTTTTGGTTGTGGGGTTTTGTGTATTATATTGCATGGCTTGGCATGCCATGAAGAGATGAGGTATATGTGATATGATGATATTATACATGGCATAAGCAAAAGCAATGGCACAAAAACGGAGCAGCCTTCGCTCCTCCAGATAGATATACTACTAACTGCTATTATTATTATCATACATTCTTTCTCTCTCTCTCCTTTCCAAGAGAGTGCTTAAAATGTCTGTGTATATGTGTATGAGTGTGTGAGTCAGAGTCTCTCGTCACTGGGAATGGGACGACGTCCATCATCCGCTTGACAGCTTTCATGGCTTTTCTTACGAGGATCAGTCCAACCGTGAGGGGAACTGCTGTCATAGCCACATTATTTACTGCTTCTAATTACACTCACCCATTCTATCCTGAAAAGTCTCTCTCTCTCTCTACTTCTGAAAACTACGTCTCTCAGGGTTCTCTCTTTTTCTGCTTTTCCTAACTATATATATTCCCCAGTATTTTACTGCAGCTTTTATTTCATGGGTACTTTTTTACACAGGAACAGCAAGGCTCTTCCCTGATGTTATGCAGCTAGCTGACTGGTACCGCAGTAAAAAGAAGAATAAGGCACTTTTGCTTACTTGTATTATTCTTTCCATTCCATCCAACCAACATCACCATAGACAGACACATACATAACATCATATTATATGTAATCGCAATATCTCTCTCCTCCTTCACTTTACTTATTTCTCCTGCTGCCACCATCTATCCTCGTGGCTCAGTGGTTCCCTGGAAAAACTTAGACCACATTTTATGTATGAAATCCTCAACTATTACATGATGCCTGGGTGATGCCTTCTTCTTCATCGTCTTCCCTCTTATTATGCATTTTCAGCGTCGTCTTCCTGGATATCAATGTTTCTTCTCCTGGCTCCTTTGTTCCATGGATAATAGCAAAATGTTATCTTTTATATGGATGTGCGCTTCGGTTTGTGTATGCACTCTCCTCCTCACATGTTGTAATACCAAAAAGTGTAGATCCATTACCAGAAAAAGAAATAATACCCCCTTAAGACGAAAACCCATAAAAAGGTGGATGAATATGTGGATGACGCTATAATGCTATGCATCTACGATAATAACTACTAAAAACTGACTGACTGACTACTCCCTCTCTTTGCTCATTGCTCTCTTTCCTTCATATACATAATAATAATAAT